>VYZV01038908.1:75112-123437 GCA_013401275.1 Pandion haliaetus | reverse complement strand
CAGGGCCTGTAGACCAAGTATGCTTGTAACCTGGGAGCTATAAATACCCCATGAGTGTTTTATCTCATCTTAATATAGCCATCTATCGCTCAGACATTTTGGGCTTATCACTTAAACTTCTTTTATGGTCCATAAAAACACACAAATACCTCAGACACTTTTATAAGAAGGGATAAAAACGTCACTGCTGTAGGAAAACACACCAGCATAACAAGCAGATTGAAGCAGTAAGACCCAAAGCTGCAGCCCAGGAAAAAGAACAGAAATAGAAAGCCAAAGCACCAAAACACACAGCCACCTAGATGGTGCTTCCCAACATAGCCAGGACTAGCGCAGCACTGAGAAAACCAGTTTCTCAACTACATACCCTGCTAAGGGAGGGATGGCTGTTCTGCTTTTATGTGCTCAAGAAAGTAGCCACAGTAGTTGCAGGAGCCAGTCAAAGCTGGCTCCTAGTAACTTCTGCCAGATCTGTGAGCTGTAGCACCTGCTGGTAAGCCAGCAGTTGTTGTTTTATGAGTCAGTATAGTAAACAATTCAAAATTCAGTGAAGCTGAGTTATTTGACTTACATTTTGCATCTCATTAGAAGAAGAAAGATGTGTATTCTCTCACTAGATTAAAAAACTTTGGAGATACTCTCCATCGCTTACATACTTCAACAACTCACCTCCTTTTTTCCTTTCTAACAAAATTGCCTGATGGGTGGTTGCCAAGACAGAAAGTGGTAGTGATTTTTCCAGTGACCCAGGCTCTAAACCTGTTCAAGAGTATAAATCAATTTACTGATCGTCTTAGGGAAATCTCCACAAGTAAAACCTGCAGAAAGTGATGACTACAACTGTTTCAGTATGGATTACTTCCCATACTCCTTCTCTCAGGTCATTTAAAAAAACATAATGCTTGACGTATTTGCATTCAACCTACTGCCTAATACGCCTTGTAAAACTTAGTATCTTAGATCAAGTAAAGAGATTTTAGGGACATGACTGGCAAATACAGTAAAAGTGATTATTGGAATAGTGTGGGAAACATTACAGTCCATCTTCTGCATACTGGTGTAAGTAGTATTATACTCTTGTAGCCTAGAATGTTTTAATTAATTTCCTAGGAGATAAAGGCTAGAGTTCTGTCTGCTTTTACAACTCAATTTCAAGTCTACTTTTGCTTGCAGATTTCCCTACTTAAAGCAAAATGACTGCACAGAGGCAGGTGTTCTGTATTTTTATCACTACACAGCTGTGAATAGATGCAATCAACTGGAAATATAAGCAGTCTTTTAAAATGATTGGAGGGTACTTTCAGGTCACTAAAAATGTTCTTGCAGCTGGTTTTATGGCTTTACAATGCAATTTCCTTATTTTTCAGTGTTTTCCTTTCCTTTATTCTCATTGGAGAATACCAAATACTTAGCACATACCTGTACGAATACCAGCCCAGCTTAGCATCAGTGTAACTGCATGTACAAAGTTCTGCACAACACGAGAGAAAGCAATGGGAAAAATAAAGCTTTATTTTCTGCTTCCCCTTGTAATTGATGTTGGTGTCTACTACTAGTAACAGCAGAAGTTAAAATAAATAGAGATTAATAGAGTTAATTTAAAATATCAAGGTTATGGCTGTCCCTCTGGATTGTTTTTCACTGTGTGTGTTACTAAACAGAAGTGTGCACTGTATATGCTGTAGGTCTTTGTTTTACTGGTTTTAGACACAGGAATAAAGCTAATTGAAAGTACTTGCTATTGATCTCCTGGTGTTTAGTGTAGCTGAATTAACATTCTTGCCTTTAAGTTCAAATAGAAAGTGATTTTAAAACATAAGGGAATAGATTGTGGGGAGTGCAAGTGGTAACATAAGCTTTCTGTATTTGTCATTAAGGAATACAAATACATATTCCACTTGGTTTGTGAGGAAGATGCTCTAAGTGGGGTGTTCTTCTTGGAAGTGTTGCAGTGACCAGAGACCTGGAACAGGACTTGGTATGCTGGCCCTGCACAGACTGCGCTCTTTGAGCTTCCAGTGGAAGAAAATTCAGTAGCGTGGGTCCAAGACAGCACGGATACCAGGCCCACATCCCAAACCAGACACAACAGTTGATGCTGCAGGACTTTTCTTTGGCCCCTGTGTTTATGACTTTCTCTCTACCACAGCTAGGTGTTGTTTTTGATCTCTGGTAAGGTAAAGCATATATGACTGTAATAGCAGCCATGACAATACTGCTGCTGGGACAATCGGGAGCAGTGATGATGAATTGAAGTCTTTGAGTTTGCTGGTGTAAGCACAGTCAATAGGAAAGCTAAGAGTGGGGCCAGTGCAATGATTTTAAAGTGCTGTGAAGATTTCAGAAGCATGCTTTGTTAATGCACTGTTGCTATTCTTTCATGCATGTCTCTTTAAATTTTGATTTTAGGGGGATAGCTTCTATACTTACAGTAGGTGAAACAAGCAGCATAAAAGTGCATAACAGTTGAAAGATGCAAGTCCTTAACACAAAGTTCTCATTATGTCATTGAGATAACAAGGTAAGAACTCAGCTGTTTACATTTCCAACTGAAACATTTAAGCAATCTTCCCCCCCCCCCACACCCCCAAGAACATTATGCATCATTCTTTGAGGATATTAAGCAGTGAGGTGTGGATTTTTTTTTTTTTAAGTGTAGTACAGACTTTTTATCAGAGCAACCTTTTGTAGACAAAGAATCTAATCCAGGCAGGATGTGCCTGGGGAAAAATCTACATTGAAGACAAACCGCAGCGATTACCATAATTTCATTACAATATTTTTTTTTCTTAGAAAAGCAATTCTGTGGAATTTAGCAGCTTTCAGTTAACAACATTTCAGCTGATTTACTGCTTTCTAGAGATGGAATGACTATACTTTTATAGTGATAGTACAGACACTTTTTGGAAGGATTGGCATGGGAAGAATCATAGAATCATTTAGGTTGGAAAAGACCTTTAAGATCATCAGGTTCAACCATCAACCATGCCCACTAAACCATGTCCTGAAAGAAGAATAGGGGAGAATGCCTGTGAAGGTTATAATGAAAATGTGCATGTCAGAATTTAAGAGAAAAGAAGAATCTTGGTTTGGAACCATATCTTTTTATACTGTGGCTGAACTTTACCCCATGTGGAGTCAGTAGCTTGTACAAAAAGCCACTTAGACAGGAGGTTTTATGCAGTAGTGTAGAAAAACCAAACCAAACAAGTAGGATAAATCATAGGATGGTTTGGGTTGGAAGCTAACATAAAGACCATCTAGTTCCACAGCCCCCCCACCATGGCCAGGGACACCTTCCAGTAGACCAGGTTGCCCAAAGCCCCATCCAACCTGGCCTTGAACGCTTCCAGGGTTGGGGCCTCCACAGCCTCTCTGGGCAACCTGTGCCAGTGCCTCACCACCCTCACGGTAAAGAACTTCCTCGCATCTCATCTAAATCTACCCTCTCTCTGTTTAAAGCCATTACCTCTTGTCCTATCACTACCTGCCCTTGTAAAAAGTCCCTCTCCACCTTTCCTGTAGGCTCCCTTTATGTTCTGGCAGGCTGCTATAAGGTCTCCCTGGAGCCTTCTCTTCTCCAGGCTGAACAACCTCAACTGTCCGAGCCTGTCTTCACAGGAGAGGTGCTCCAGCCCTCTGACCGTCTTCGTGGCCCTCCTCTGGACTCGCTCAAGCAGGTCCATGTCCTTCTGATGTTGGGGGCCCCAGAGCTGAACACAGAACTGCAGGTAGGGTCTCCCCAGAGCAGAGTAGATAGGGAAAATTGCCTACCTTGACCTGCTAGCCACACTTCCTCTGAGGCAGCCCAGGATACAAGTGGCTTTCTGGGCTGCAGGTGCACATTGCTGGCTTGGATTCAGCTTTTCATCCACTAATACCCACCCCCCGCTGCCCCGGGCCTTCTCCTCAGGGGTGCTCTCCATCCACTCATCGCCCAGCCTGTATTTGTGCTTGGGATTGCCCTGACCCATGTGCAGGACCTTGCACTTGGTCTCGTTGAACTTCACGAGGTTCACGTGGGCCCACCTCTAAAGCCTGTCAAGGTCCCTCTAGATGACATCCCTTCCCTCCAGCGTGTCGACCACACCACACAGCTTGGTGTCATTGGCAAACTTGCTGACGGTGCACTCAATCCCGCTGTCCATGTCACCAACAAAGGTGTTAAATGCGCTGGTCCCAATACCGACCCCTGAGAAATGCCACTCATCACTAGTGTCCACTGGGACATTGAGCCATTGACCACAGCTTTTTGAGTGCGACCATCCAGCCAGTTCCTTATCCACTGAGTGGTCCATCCTTCAAATCCATGTCTCTCCAGTTTAGAGACAAGGATGTCGTGCAGGACAGTGTCAAACGCTTTGCACAAGTCCAGGTAGGTGACGTCAGTTGCTCTTCTCTTATCCCCCAACACCATAACCCTGTCATAGAAGGCCACCAAATTTGTTAGGCACGATTTGCCCTTAGTGAAGCCATGTAGGCTGTCACCACTCACCTCCTTAGTTTCCATGTTCTTTAGCATAGTTTCCAGGAGGATCTGCTCCATGATCTTGCTGGGCACACAGGTGAGACTGACTGGCCTGTAGTTCCCCAGGTCTTCCTTTTTTCCCTTTTTAAAAATGGGGGTTATGTTTTCCCTTTTCCAGTCAGTGGGGACTTCCCCAGACTATCACAGCTTCTCAAATATGATGGATATTGGCTTAGCCACTTCATCCGCCCGTTCCCTCAGGACCCGTGGATACATCTCATCATGTCCTATGGACTCATGCACTTTCAGGTTCTTTAGATGGTCTTGAACCTGATGTTGTTCAGCCTTGAATGATGACTTGAGATCCCCTGCTGTACCCCTCAGTAACTCAGAATCCTCAAGCACTTTCCCCCACCGATGTTGAGGAATTCTGTGTACCATCACTGCCTAAACTCGAGCAACCTGAGCACTGTGTTATTTTCTCTCCTCTGTCTGACGATGGATCAGCATGCTGTTCTGCTTGCACCTTGCAGATACTGAGAAATACCCTGCACCTTTTCTCACTAAATTTTCACATCATCGAATGCATTTACCTAGCCCCACCTCCCTTCTTAATAAGCTAACAAGAGCCCCATGAGCTGCTCAGGGCTCTGCCCTTCATCCCCATCCTCTGCTAAATACAGTTTGGATCCCATCTGCTGAGGGGTGGGGTCACTTCTCCGCTAGTCCGTTGGTTAACAGCAGGAATGCCCAGTATATAAAGCATACCATCTGCCCACAGGTCTGTTTGAGGTGTTTCTTGACAGAGATCTCCTAGCAGTTTGCCTGCTAGTGAACTGTGAGATTACAAGCTGTCATGACACCAGGTAGCAAAATGTTACTTAGGTCCTTCATTGGTCTTAGTCCTGTTTCTCCAGAGCAAGGTTCTAAGTAGCTCTTCTGCAGTGGTTTAGAAAAATGTGGAAATGTGCTGCTGTTTTGTAGAAGTCATAAAGAAAGACCTTGAAGTCTTTATTAATACCACTTTTTATGAGTATATGATCCCTTAACCTTGTAAGAGTTTAATTTGTGTTTATATTATTACTTAAGAATGTAAATATCTCTTAGAATGGAAATAGATCTTAGTTTTGAGCTGAACAAAAATGGTAAGAAGGCATTTCTGGAACACTGATAGCGTAGAAATAACAATTAACAGCCATCGATTTGTTACTACTGTTAGAAAAAAATCTGTTGAGTGGATGAGAGGGTTCCCATAATGGTATAAGTAGCTATAGCAGGAGTAGTTGTAAGATGAGCATTATAGTACTATAGGGTGATGTACACAAAGAGCCTTTTTGCAAGAGAAAATTCATGTAAAGTTAAATATGTGCAAACAATTAAAATGTGTATGAAGTTGCGTGTTCTTTGAATTTTCAGAAATACTAAGCTTGGAGCTCAGTTTATTCAGGTTAGTTTCAAGTAGTTTCCAAGTCTTGCAGAAATGTTTAATCTATAATTAACAACTAGTGCTTGCAGCCATCTTGGATGAAGGCTGCAGCTTTAATGAAAGCCTATTTTCTTTTTAATAGGGTTCAGAGACTTTGCGTACAAAAATGACATAGCGGTATCTATTTTAGCTGCTATACCTGTGATTGTTAAGTATTGATACTAAGTATCTGAAGCTCTAGCTGTAAATAAAGCCTTTGCATGTATAGACATGAGATGTCCTGGCTTCAAACACAATACAGGCAGTGTGAGGCTTGAAGTATTTTTTGAATCAATCCTAAATTAGAGCCTTTTTGCTTTGCCTTTCATATATTATTTATTATCCTGTCAAAGGGGTTTTTTATATACTGCATCATGATATGTTAATTAACGTGTGCTTTTTCTGCCCCAGTCATTTGGCTTAAGACTTAATTAAATAGTGGATGTTAAGTATAGCTTAGTAAAGGGATTCAGCTGAGTTTGCTTCTTGCTAGCTGAGGTGCACAGGATAAGCACTGAAGCCACTTGCTTACTCCATGATGTTGGTAGTCATGCTTCCTTGGTGTGGGATCCAGCCCATTCACTAAAGCGCAGATCTATCTGGATGGACTCTTCCCACTAAACAGGAGGAATTTCTCCTGGATATTTATCTTCTCTCTGAAAAGCATTTCTCAAATCATTTTGGTAACAGCTATAATAATAAAAACCCTCCTTGTTACTTGGGTGTTTTATGGAACTGTCAGTGCCTTTTGCTGTTCTTGCTTATGCTAATCTATTAGCTCTTTGAAAATATGTGATGAAATGAAAAAGTGGCAGTGCCTCAAAATTATCCAACATCTTCACCAGGAAGGCTGGACATCCTTTTACTTTCTGAGTAAAAGAAAATAGATGAAAATAGAGGGAAAACAGCTGACTGTGTGGGTTTTGAATCAGTTTTTTTCTGGGAGGGAGTAAGGGTGAGTAGAGAATCGTAGCTCCTCATAAAGTGAAGAAATGAAGGAAACAATGCGGAGTCCTGCACCTGGAATGGACTGGCCCCATACAGCAGTGCAGAGGGGGGCTGCTAGCTAGGCAGCCTCCTAGTACATGAGAGATGGCCTCGTTCATATGGCAATCCATAGTTAAGGGGTTACACTACAAAGCAATAAGCAGTGCTGTTTCAATCAAGCAAGGACTCTGCCTATGGAATGTATTTTTAAGCTCATCTTATCATTTCTATTGATCCAACATTATGTGTGTCTGTGTGATTTGGTTTTGGCTTTGCTTTGTGGAAAGGTACTTCTGGGTGATGAAACAATATTATTTCGACTTGGATCTTTTAAAAAGATAGGATTAATTGTAAGTTATTTTACTGATAATTTTGGCATAGTTATGTTTATATGGCACCGAATCTGTAATAATCCTTTGGCATGTGCTTCTCCAATGGCTTTGCACAAGTCTTGCGACTCCTGTATTGTGTGATATCCACTCATGAGATGATTTTTAGAAGTCAAGGCGGGAAGGTTTGAACTGTAGCTTCCTTTTGGGTATAACAGCAAATGAAAGTTTGCTCTGATAATTCAACATCTGTACTTAGTATGCTAAGAATTTTGATCTATGGTGTTTCTCTGGAAAAATGCAGAATTTGCCTTTGCTGTGTCTACTTGTTCACATAGTTTTTTTATTGAACTCAACTGAATTACTCCTGAACTTTAAAAGAAAACTGATTTTCTGACTCTGCTACAGACCTTTAAATAGCAGTTACTTCAGATATAGGCATTTTCTCCCTGGTTCCCTTGTCCACCAAACTGTTTGTTTAAAAAAAGAAAAAAAAAAAACCAAACAAACTGAAACCAACTACATGCAGTTTTAGTGAAGTTGGTCTGAAAAACAATCCTTTTATGCAGTTGCTTACAATTTGTTGCTTTTCATTTGTGAGCTGCATCACAGCTGTGCCCAGTTTTTCTCACAAATTAGTTCATCAGATCTATTATTCTACAAATGTGTAGCAGCTGTTGCTCAAATCCAGCCTGATTGCACATGCCCTCTGCAGTTTTACTCAATTGGTTTACTCCAAACATTTTGTTACTAAATCATTCATTTGGTCGTAACCATCTGTACAAAGTATACATTAAAATGCTTCATAGTATGGCAATTTGGAAACCAGTTGCTCAAAAGATCAAAGGATGGGATCACACATGGAGTATGGTTGTCTTACTATATATGTATTCACAACTCCTGGCTGTTAGTAAAAGGCAGGTACTTACATCAAAAGAGGAGAATGCTCAGACTAGAGTCTTCATTGTAATGGTATTTGGAAGCAGTGGGGGAACATGAATATTGTACATGTTTTCAGGCATTCATCTTGATGATTCTTGCTGCTTCGCTCATTCTCTGCAAGTCTCTGAAATGCAGATGTTCCTCAAGTGGAAGGTGGCAGCTGTCAGGCATGTTAAACAACAGTCGGGAAAAGGGGATGTTGGCAGGAACTAAGGAAGAAACTGTCTTGATCACCAGGAAATATAACTAAATATTTACAAAGATTGTTTCTCAGGATTTTCCTAGATCTTCTGTAGTGTCTAAAAGACTCCAGCACAAAGTGAGTAGCTTATGCATGCACACAGGTTTAAGGTCATTACTGCTGGTGTTAACTGTGCTGCTTCCATCATCTGAGGCTGCACTGTTTTAACTAAAAATTTGAAATACAGTTATCTCCTGACCTAGTAAAAGGACTTGGAAGATCCAAACAGCTTGAAAAAAAACAATAGGAGAACATATCAAGAAAACGCAAACCACAAATTGTTCTTGGAAATAGTCCATGGTCTTTTCAAATTTCTGCAGAGATGTTTGGGAAGTGTATGCATGAGAAAAGAAATCACTAGGATTTACTGCCTTGTTAGTCTCCTGGATCCAACCGCATCAGGATATGTTTCACACTGGCAAATAATTGCTTGCTGGGTCTGAGATCAGGTTAATGTACGTTCTAGCATGTGAGGGCTCGAGGTTGCATGCAGATGGCTTTACTGTGAGCTCTGGCTGGAGGGGAGACAAGTGTCCAGCCAGCCATCCCTGTTGAAGAGGGGAGGGGAAATTGGACTCCTTGGGCACCCTGCTGTAGATGGAGCTCCTTGGAAGCTGACCTGGAGCAAGCCTTCTGCCTGGGACTGCTGCAGCTGGGAAAGCTTATTTCCTAATTACTTGGCTTATTACCTGGGTGTGAGCTGTTGTTCCCATCCTCTTCATAGAATTCTTTATTGTAATTTGAAGTAAAGCTTTTAAAATAGCCTGTTTCTACCTGGCTGCTTGGAAGAATGTGGTCAATATCAAAACCAACTGGTGAACTGTAGTGCTGCAGTCTACCCCTGCTCCAACCTTATAATTCCACTGGTGTTTATTTGATAGTGTATGTTCCCCATTTCCCCAAAGGTACAGGCACACCTTTGTATGATAACCACAGTCTTCTATCTATTAATACCTGAAAAATGTAACGAGGATTGGGGATGACCGCAATGTAATCTAGAAAGTCAAAGCAGACAAGTAATCCATGATGCTGAGTTTAAAGTATGATGTCCTGTACTGCAGAGGGAGAAAATTGCAAAGTCCATATATACCCGTATGAAAACTTGCCTTCTTCAAGTGAATTCAGGAATCGGCTGTAGGATGTCTGTCTGACTACTTAAAGAGAAGATGGAGCAAGGCCCTTGCTTTGCTGGATTCAAGTCCTGTCTTTCTGTATCCCTTTTTTGTGATGTGATTGATTTCTGCCACATGGTGGTGGTGTTGCTTTTTTTCCTAATCCTGAAAAGTTGTTTGTAAGACCACCTGGAGCAGTGAAAAGGGCTTTATTTGTTAAATGCAACTTAATGATAACATGTTGATCTTAATAAATGTTCATGCAGCTTTCATGTTACTTTTGCAGCCAGGGTATAATAGTGCTATATCATCAATATAAAACAGATTTGTTGTACAGTAGCAAGGCTATTATTGCCAGCTTCCCAGTCCTTCGCATCTAATATTTTCACTGCCTTTGGTGGTCTGTTGCTACTTTGTACCCATAGGGAAAAAGATATACGGTCTTTTTTTCAAAGGGAACTTATGAACACTTTGAGTCATTAGGCATCATTTTATCAAATTAAAGGTTTTCATTGTAAAAAGGTGGTTTAGGCATCATGTTATAAGGAATGTATTAGCTCAAATTCATGTTGGCATGGGCTGAAATTTGCAAAGATATCTTGCTTGGCAGCCTGGTAACTGTCTTGCTTGGGGAGAACGATTCATGCAGTGATGCTCAGTAGCAGACAGAGGTAGTAGTAGCTGCTGTGTGTGGTCCCTGAGCTCCTGAAGTAGACTGATATGGTCTGGATCTCCTTGGCCAAATATCTTGCAGGCTCTGTAAGGATTTGAAAGCCTTCCTGAAAGTCTGGGAACTAGCTAGAGAAGACTATGAGAAAAAGAGGTGATTGAAATCAAGTAGAAATTCAAATTAAAAAAAAAAACAACTTGATTTGAGTAAATGGAAAAAACTGTAAAAGTGACATGGCATGTGCTCTTCCATCCCTTGTTAGTCTTGCTCTGAAAGATTCTTGTGTGCTGTAGCTTAGTGGTAAGGGCAGGTGCCTCATCTGTTTGGGTTTCTGATGAACGCTGTAAAACTGTTGACCTTGAAACAGTCCTCTGATTTTGTTCTGTTTGGAAACAGAGTATCTCCTTGGGCAAAAGGAGAAAGCAACAGAAGCAGTAGCCACAGTGAAAGCCCTTGCCTCCCTCCTGTCCCCTCCCTGGTTATGGAGCCTCCTGGCATGGAGAAAAGGAGCAGCTGGGCAGGTCGAGACCATGTGGAGGGAGTCCCAGAGCATCTGTGCAAGTAGCTGGCTGGGCTGGTGGTGCTGGCAGAAAGTAAGGGACAATACAAAGAGTTTCTATTCCGTAGCAACCAGCTTTGTCCCTCTCTGTCCTCTGATTTTGGTGTCTCTATTACTATATTTTTTTCCTGATCTGTAGGTGTATGCAGAAAGTTTCTAGAAGGTAGACCTTATTTATTATGCAAGTATCTTTCTTGGAGGGGCAATGCAGAAAAAATGAAATCTTTTAACCGGAAAGGAAACCACTTGAAAATCACCATGATTTGATTAGAAACAACAGACTCTAAGAAAAATCCTGAAGGGAAGATGGAAGGAACAAATTGGCAATGTGAAACAAGGACAGGATTAATACACTGGGGAAGCGGGAGGCTTGACAAACATTCACACAATTAACATACCAGTACCCTTACTTCTGACAAGAGGGCTACTCTTGAGGTTTTTTCCATGTCCTCTCCCTTGCCCCATTGCCCCAAGGTAGCTATTCACTTGCACTTTAATTACATTGCCTAATGATTCTGATCTTCATAGCATATGTGCTAGTTCTTGCAAAGCTAAAATAAGGCATTGTGCAGTTGGTCATACTGTTTGTCATGTGTACTCTGTTGCATTAATACAAAAGTTCATTTTAATATACGTTCAAAAAGAAGGCATTTTTGTAACTGCTGTTTGGGGTCAGGCACAGCATTACCCTCACTGTGCAGGCTCTAGCATTGACAGTACTTTTCCATGAGCGTTCTGTCAATGCAACTCTTGCACACTTGCCTCAGACTCATAGCAATGCTACAGTGTAATTTACTATAAGTAGGGTTTGAATTAATTGTATGGAGTTAAACTTTTTCAAATTTTTGTATGTAATTTGCTTGTAAGCTATGGACAAAAATGTCAGTCTTTCTAATTTTTTTCTAGGTCACTGTACACTATTATCAGCTGGTATCCTTTATCGCAGATTACAACTATGCAGTTTCTAGCCAACAGGCTTTTTAAAAAATAAATATTCACTGACTCAAAAAGAGATGCTATTCTAAAATTGTTAGAGCTTGTTGTTAAAAATGACCTTCATGCAATAGTAGGTTATTTTGTTTAAATAGAAGGCTAAATATAAGCTCTCCATTTCAGCAGAGCAGATTTTGATAGACTGAAAGAATTGCTTGACCATTAACTGAGCTGAGGAGCTTGAGAACATGAAGAAATTCTAGGACTGCTCCAGGTTTAGTGCCAGCTGTTGGGGCAGCCGAGGAGAGGAGGTGAAGGGCTTGGCCCTATCTGTGTGAATAATTGGGTTAGGAAGAATCTTGTGAATAACCAGAGAGCCTAGGAAGGGTGGAAGGAGAAGGATAGATCAGCCAAGAGACCAACATGATGGAGCTGGGAACTGTTCCAGAGGACAGCAGGGAACTTGTAGTAATCTCATGTTTCATGTTGGACCCTGTTTGATGGTATATCCTAATAAATAAGAACTTTTGTGTCCATCTCTGAAGTCTTGCTCCTCTCACCTTAGGCATATGCCTCAAGTGCATCTTTCCTTCAAAATTCTGTTGTTCCAGTCTCTTTGTTCAGCCAGTGTGAGATATTCATGCCCTGGCTTCTCTTCAGCTTCTGTTTCTGGCCTGGTGAATATTTATGAGCAGTAAAACAGTCCAACAGGAATGACTTAGAGACATCCTGTCCAGAATAGTTAGTAGCATAGAGATTATGGTAGATGGAGGTCATGTCCTTGGTCCACCTAGGAACTCTCATCTATTTCATACGAGTGCCTGAACTGTAGGTTAAATGCTGCTTTAGGAAAGTGAGGTTTTTCCCTCTGGGCTTGTATTTAAAAATTATAGGCAATCTCTTTTCTACGTGAAGTAGGATGAGAACAGTAATGAAATACCAAACGTTTTCTGTTGAGAGACCTCTTAAAAAGACCCAGTCTTCAGTAATAGTCTCAACAACAGGAAATAAAACCAGCCCCATCCATAATCAGCTTGGTATCCATTCTTTTCAGCCAATTTTTTTCCCCTGATAACACACTTCCAACAACTCCTAATTTTAGACTAGATATATGTACACAGATTAAGCAATGCCAGAAGTGGTGTAGTAATATGCTGAAAATTTATTTGATTTAAACTTGAATGATGCTGATGGAAATGTGCCAAGCTACCCACATTTATATAGTCAAAGAGCAATCTGAAGGAGTCATGCTTTTGCATTGCCAGTTACGTATATTTTCAGCTTCATGTGTGTAGAACAAATGTCTGCTTACCTGACTATTCGTCATAGATGTCCATAGGCTAGTCACTGCGCTGAGCTCTGCTTTTCCCCCAGAGGGGTCTATTTCTTCATTTGTGCAATAATTTCTTTCATTAATGTTAACATTATTGTTTGCAGGGCATTAACATTGCTGTTAATGGAGGTTGTGCATAGGAGCTGACAGAAACGTGCCTTAAATCTGTAGTCTGAATTCAGGCTGGATAGAAGCTACACAGAGTGTTAAACACTTTCCTATTTGAGATCAGACAAAGCCGTGCAGTATTTACTTTAATCCTGCCCTTTCAAAGCACATGCAAGGTTTTAGCTTCACAATTACTCTTGATTTCAATGCAAGTTAAGCACTGTGCAACACTTTGAACATTTCTTCTTAGAAGTGCTGGGGTTGGGCAGTTCAGCTTCTGAAGCCTTTAGATCATTACTCTTCTGTCCTCATATAGATGAAATTTTAAGAAAAAAGGAAACTGTTGTTCTGGGGAGGCTTCCTCTGCAGGAGAGAGACAATTCCTAAATATGTGTTTACCTACAATCCTGTAAACACAGGAGAAATGACTGTAGTTTAACTGAAGATAGAACTTGCTTGTTTGGCTGATAAAAAGCTTTTTTTCTATTTGGGCCAAAACTTTCATGGAAAATCAACCTCTTCCCTCAGCAGATGAGCATTTTAAAAGGTAGTTTACTGTGTTTTAAAATATAGATAATGGTGTAATTTTCTTAGCTGTAGAGAATAAACAGATGTATTATGAAATGATCATGGCCATGTTTAGCTCTTGCTTTACTGAATTTAGATGTTTTTCAAGTGTAATTGTTGTCTTGTTATTTTCAAAGGAAAGCATGCAGGATCCAGGTGTGGGAGGGGGGGCTGGAGAGGGTTGGTCCATAGGCAGCTGGGCTGTGGTGCTGCTACTTGTCTTCCCCGAGTGAGAGAGCCCGTGCTGTTTGTACAGCTATGTGTACACCTAGCTGCAGTAGACCTGTGTGCATCTGTGTATGGAGCACCTGTGGTAGAAAATTCAGGCCTGTTGCCTTTGGCTCTCTAAAAGCAAGACTGAGGGTTCAGCAGCCCTGCGTTCCTACCTAAGTGCCTTTTATTTAATGTATTTGTGCTGTTGTATCACAGCACAAAAAGGGGAGTATTATGAAAGTAGGCAACCTGGACTATGTCCTGCTGTTACGGGGATCCGCAGCATCTGCAGGACAGTGTCCTGCCTCCTCCAGATGGAGAGGTGGATGCTGTTCCTGCCCTAGCCTGTAAGGAGCTGCCTCGTGACACGGGGAACGGGGGACGAATGGATATACAATAGCCTATTTTTCCTAAAGGCTTTGTTTAGATACTGTCCCTCACAGGTAGCAGGGATGAGTTCACAGTATATAGCTCAAACCTGGATTTTGAATGCTACAAATTTGAGATCCTAAGAAGATCCAGGCTTTACCACTGCATGTTTTAAAAAGGGCACAGAGACAAAACTGGGTTTAAACCCACATACAGAACTGGAATTGTACAGGTTTTCAGAAATACATCATTTAAAATCTGGTATTTGGCTCAAATCCATCTTATTTAAAACAAACAATTTTACTGGAAGTTTCTAATGTCGTATTATATTAATGATAATGGTAAATGACATTAATATAATTTGGTTTCTTACATAAGGACTCCTTGAGAGTTCTGACAGAAACCATGAAGCAAGTGGGCACAATAACCAAACTATCTCCGAGCTCTCAAACCTGCCCCTTTATCATGTGTGCTCTGTTTCCCTGCTCTTATATGGGCAGGGTGAATAAAAATCTCTCTATCCCTTCCAGACAATCTGTCATCTGTAGACAGAGTTCAGGTTTTCCATATGTGCTCTGATTAAATTCAGGAAAGTATTTTGACAATACTTCATAGCTTGCTATGTTTAAAGTGCCAAGAAAACTTTTGAGGAGCAGTGGATCCTTGAAACAGTATATGGGTACAGATTAGATTCAGAGTATGGATTTAGACTGGTATTTAATTTGGGGCTAAGACTCAGCCCCAGCTTTGGTGATGTAACACTTAATGCTCTGCTCTTATAAAATGGCAATAACTTTATGCAATTTAGTGAAATTCATCACATGATTTCTGATGTCTTAAGGAATATAACTTGCTGGTTACACAAGATTTCTATGTAAATTAAACCAATCTAAAACCTTAGAAGTTCTTCCTTCTTGTTCTGATTCTGATAGACACTGGTCCAATCAGCCCCAAGAGCAGGCTGAACTGCCTAGTCCCAAACCCAGCAGTGACAAGCTGAAGCATGCACACTTCAGGAAAACACTGCTATGTTTGTGAGTGGCAGGTGTTTTGAGGAACCTGCTGTCCCTGTGTCGTCAGCCTTCCAGTGTACTGTAAAGCTCGTCTATTCCACTGCAAGTGCTAGCAGCAGGTACTTACCATGTCATCTGAAAGGGATTGTTGCTGTGCTTAGTTCTGGTACTGTATTTCTGGTCTCATTTGCAGAATGCAGTTGCCTTTTGTTTGTATTGTTAGGGATAATTACTACAATTTGTTACCCTTCAAACTGTTGCAGGATGTTGAGCAAATGTATGTGGGATACTTCAGCAATGCCCTGTAATACAGAGCAAGTGATACAGAGGTGGTGTGTGTCACAAATTTATATGGGCAGATAAAATATTTTTGCAAAGTTATAATATGAATCCTGAACAGTTAGTAGGGTGAATCATGCCAACACAAACTATGCTTTAAAAAAAGGCACTCTGCAAAACTGCTGCATTATATAATAACGCTCAGCAATTTCTAGGGCTCTGTCCTATAAGATATTGAACAATTTAACTTGAGAAATACAAAAAGTTGATTTATAACGAGTTACCTGTATTTGACAATAGTTTTGAATAATAGTGTTTAAACACTCTGTTCTTGACAATTCTAAAACCAAGGCGTTATTATTTAAAGAATGAGTCTTGCCATAAAAATACAAATTAAAAGGAAAAGAAACATTTAATTAGTTTTTGATCATTCCAGATTTTTACTCTTTTCTTTAACTGAAATTCTCCCTTAAGTTTAAAGGGCTCACCTCTGTGTGAGTTGTGGTTGTGGTAATTATATACTACCTGTCATATAGATACATTACCTACTGACATTAATGCTTTCAGAAATTATAATGGACAAGGATAGATGTTGCCAGGCTTAAAAATAAAATTAAAACAACAGAAACAGTGTAGCAGCTCATCAGAATTCATCAGCAATCGGGGCTTAATTCCATGGTACTGTACTGTTATCTGTCAACCATTCATGCAATTAAGAGAAAGTATCTCCCAACGTTTCCATGGTGCTAAAGCACTCCAGGAGAACAGCCAGCCCACACAGGACCCAGAAGCGATAAAATATTAATTCAATACGAGCACATGTTCGATAATCTGAACATTTAATACAGGTGATAGTAATTCAGTCCTAGCAAATTATTCAGTTAAACAGAGCAGAGCCAGATAGTATACTACTTGGCAATGACTTTATTTGCAAAAAAAGCCTATTTATTGTGGGATTAGGACTGTAGATATGGAAGTGGTGCTTTTATGTTAGCCATGCAGATATTGTGAATGATGAGTGCAGGCCCAGGCTGAATGGCTCCAGCCAAGGTGATCATGGAAGGCTCAGTTGTGTATCTGTTTGCCAGATGAAGCCAAAAGAAAAGGGAGTTTGAAATGCTGCATCAAGCAGAGAATAATTCATCTACTGCACGGCTTGGAGATGACGAGTGAAACTGGTCTCGACGTCTGTTGCAAGGAATTGCACATCGCTGTGGATTTTGGGGGGAGTCATGCCTCCTTCATCAGCACCGGTGCTCATCCTTACAGCACAGTTCTCTCCAGTTGGCTGAGTCCACCTTTGGAGTGTGCTGAACTTGTGCTTAAAATTGGAAAAAACATTTCCTGACACTGGAAATGCCTTAGACTTCTCTAAGGGCACTGGGAGAACTTATGTTTGGTAGTAGCATCTTGTAAGTATGGGCTCAACACTCATGTGGGTTTTTGGTGAGCTGTCAGCTATTCCCATGCGGACAGAAACTTGCGGTGAATTCATGTTTTCAAATCAACTGTGGTGTGAACTGCCTGTGCGATGCAGACAGGGATGAGCCCTGCAGAGCTGAGTCTGAAGGCAGGGGCGTGGGGAGGGCTCCAGCCAGGCTTCTGCCTCTTCTCCATTTCTGGGTACTTCCCTGCCTGCCCAGTTGTCACTCTGCCATTTGCTTTCTGCAGGCAGTGTGAGGTGCAGGTGTAGCTGGGATAAATTTGGATTAGCTGGAGTTAGTTATGCCAGAGTTGTCATCTTCTCTCTTGAAAAGAAATCCTGTCCTGACTTAAACTTTTTGGAAGAAAACTTTCCCTAAAAAGCTTCAAGTGGGATGCAATGTCTTCCAAACTCCAGCCCAAGGTACTACCACGTCTCTGCTGCTGCTCTTGTTTACAGCACAGAGCTGCTGCTGAGGCTGATTTTGCTTCAGGAGGGATCAGAAGTATTTGCCCTGCAGATATTTTTTTCAAGACCTGCAGATGAAAGGGCTATTGCAGCCCCTCAGTTCTCCTTTCATCTGTTCTTTATAACATGATGCCTTTTTTTGTTCATGCTGTTGCTGGAAAGGGAGAGCAAGCTGGAAGCTGTTAAGGGAAAGTCCCGCAATGAGTTTTTAGAATATGATCATTCAATTAGCTGAATAACTTTACTTGTTATCAATTGCCTTGCACTAAGAAGGACAGGCTCACAGCTTGTCTGGAAATACTGTCAGTCTAAGGTCTTTTTCCCAGAATTGATGATACATTTCCAACATGAACAAAGGGCTGTAAAAATTGATGTTTATAATGACAAATCATAGTAAAACTGAGAATTATGTTCTCTTGCTTATTTAATACCTCAAAAATAGGGTTCTGTTGGCTCCTTTTAGCTAGACCGTGTAATGAATCAGATATTGGTAGCTGGAAAAAGGCTTTGAGGGGCTGGAGGGTATTTATTTTAAACTTTCTAGGTGTGTGGTCTACAAAAACCTGAGGAAATATGAGATGATAAAGTTTCAAGAAGAAAGGAAGTGAAAGCACTGTGCTTAAAAAGGAAAGGTTGAGAGGGAAACATTGTGAATTTCTGCTTTTTGCCTTTTTCCTAATTTTTCCACTTCAGCGGCTAATTAACATTTCAGAGAAAGGAGGGCATTGCTAAAAATCCAGCATCTCTCCTTAAGGCTTGGCTTAAAAATATGTCCTTGGGATCTTCAAGATTTGTGTAGAAAAACAGGCTGATATTGGCATTCCTAATATTTTAAGGATGAAACAAAGAACAAATCCAGCAAAGCCCTTCTAGACAGGCTTTCAAGCCCACATAAAGAAACAAATTCAGGCAAAAGAGTGTTTTTAAAATACTTGGCAGCTTATCTTTAATATTAATTCCAGTACTCTTCCCTTTTCTGAACAGTGCATCCTGGGTATTTAGTCCCTTTAGATATTTTTGGAGTGACTTTCCCCTTTGCTGTTTAGCCAAGCTAATATACACGATGGAAGCTAAAATAAGTGAATTTTTTTAATACAGCAACTCCATCCATATCTTAAATAATTTCAGTTTCTTCCCTCTGAACCCCACAGTTTGTCCTGCAATGAGCTGGTGATGTACAGTAACCAGGAGGTAGGTGAGTGCAGGTCTGGAGGCAGAAGAGGCAATTAAACAGGACGGGCTTAAAGCAGAATTTGGGGCTTGGGTCTAGAAATGTCTAAAGACAATCTCCCATTTCAAAGACTGCATTGGAAAAAAGAAAGCAGTTCCAACTTTGTCCAATACGGATCAATAATCCTGCTGCTTCTCCGGCAATCCCCTGTGGCATTAGTCACTGCATAATGAACACTTTTTGCCTGACACTGGCTGTTCAGTATGGGTTGTTGCGCTGCTGACTTCTGCCAGCTGCATTTGATAGTTGTAACCCATATCTGTATATGGGAGACGGAAATACATAAAATCGGGTACATGTTTTTCTACTGAAAAACCAGCTACTCTTTTGTTGTTCAGATTATCTTTTGCTTGATTTAGTCATGAGCAAAATCTTTAGACAATTTGTGAATCTTTGTTTATATCCTTCTAGTATGACACAAATAGAAGTAATTATTAACATTAATAACTAACAGAACTGTCTCGGACAGGATTAACTAACACAATGTTTCCATTTTCCTCGCTTTAGTGAGAATACTTACTTTTTGTTAGGGTGGGAAATGTAAGCCTACAAAGAGTTATTTTCCCACCATGTCTCACTGCTAAAACAAATCTCAAATGAAAAAGCCTCCAAAGGACAAATATGGTATTCATTGATGTACTCTGGTGTGAGACTGACAGCACTGCTGAAAAATTGCAACTTTAAGCTTATTTATGTGAAACTTTTCAGAAACCATTTATCACCAGTTATCTGCAGAATATTTTTTTCTTGTCTTGCTAATAAGATATTTCACCCTTAAGACCTTTTAAGCCTTCAGTCATATGTTAATATGGCAGCTGGTTGTAAACTTCTAACATGACACTAAATTAATTTTGCTTGTGACAGCACAGAGATCCATAACAGTGTTCTGGATTTCCATCTTCTGGACTCACTTTCCTCTGCAACACTTCTAAGTTTGTGATCTTGTTTCATCCTCCCCAGGGAAAACAACTGACAGACCGCAAATTCCCAGTTGTGGGTACTGGTCTGTCCCACAGTGTGTAACTGCCCAGACTGGGGAGGAGGCTACCAGTTTCTGCTGTGGCCCGAAATTGCTTTATGGATCCTCGTTCGTGCCGTGGAGCTCAGATGCTGAACTGCCTAAGGAGTGATCCAGAGCATCAGTATTAACTTGGATCGCAGCTGGAGGGGTTACCTGACAGCTGCTTGTCTCTGCACACACTGGGTCTGCACTGACCCTGAATTTCAGGGGATTGGAGCCTGCAGGATGGCGAGTACGTTTACTCTGCTTCCCTCTCTAGGCAGTGTTTCCTTATTCTAGCAATGCCGCAGCACTGATGGCAAGGGAGCAGGATTATCATGTTATCAGTGACTCTCTAGATTGTTATTTCTATAACTCTACAGTCAGTTTTGCCTATTATTGTATCTCCTGATTTTTTTTTTTGAGACAGGGTCTAAAAAACATTTTGCTGATGAAACGAAATGGATTTTCATACCTATTGGGTGGGGGAAATTTCATCCTTCTGGAGGTGATAGTGATCTGATAGTGATCTGAATATTTAGGATCTTATGCTAGGATTTTGCATGTTGTCTTTCTCTTGATGTGATCTGGGCTGTGCAGTTTCCTGGTTACTCCATGTCGAAGCATGAGGTCTACTGATTTTTGGTCTTCTATTTCTGGCTTCTAACTTTCTTTATGGAGACTTCAATTTTGCCATCCTTTTCTGCTAAGGGCAAACCTCTTTTTTTGGCTCCTGCTGTAGCTCAGTGCTGCTTGGCCAGGGCTTCAGAGCGCACAGAGGAAAACCAGGCTTTTTGAGGAGGCTGCTGCCTTTGCCAAGTTCATGGAGGCCATGGTGGAGCTGGAAGGCCATACAGATGAGTATTACTGTGAATATGGTTGCCATGCTCAAGCCATTGATTCATAAAGGACTTTAAATATAAAACTGTACGCTGGCTTAGCTGTAAGAACTCATCTGTGGTTTTTTGATTTTGTTTTCCCCAACTAATCCATTCCTCAGGCTGAAGCAAAATCAGGTGTCCATTGGCTTTTTGTAGAGTTTGACTGAACTACTGAAAGCAGTGCTGAGTCCAGGGGATCACTCCTGATATGCTGACCTCATTTAACCCAAATACTCTCTGGATTTCAACCATTCAGCTGCTTTCATGCTATCTTTCTACTTTGCTTTTGTTCCCTTGCTCCATCCATCTCCATTTTCTGCCTCATCAGGGAGAAGCTATGGGTCACAACCAAAGGCCACCTGACTACCTACCTACTGAAGCTCTTTTTGGTGGGCTCTCTTTTTTGCCTTCAGCTTCTGCAAAGGCTTCGGTTCAGGGGCTCTGAGAATTGACACAATTTCCTTGCTGGAGTTGCCATGCTCTCTGGTGAGCTTTCCAAGCCATTAATATCAAAGCAGTATCACTTGTCTTTCAGTGCAGTCTGAAGAGAAAAGAGGCCTTGGAGCTGCTCTGGATGTCTGTACCTGCTGGAAAGTGAGGCTTCTCTCGTCTTCCACTCACTGTGCACAGCTGGGACTGGTGTTGACTTCAGTAGGGAATATCAGTATTACTGGACTTTATCGGAGATAATTCAATTTTTTAGGTTCCTGGCCAAGCCAGCTATTTCCAGTGCTCATTACAACACAGTGAAGTCTCCAAGGATGTGACACAATATATGAGATTTCCATTATTTAGCTTTACCTCTTGTCCTGTGTGCTGTGAAAAAGAGTGGGGGGGAGCTGTCCTCGGGGGCAATGTTGTGTTCATCATTGCCTTCCTCTTGGGAATCAAGGAGCTGTGTGAAGCTCCCACAGAGCAGAGGAACTGGCAGGGATGATGCATGTGGATACCTGACACTCGCATTGTTCTGTGCCTGCTGGCTGCTCCCCAGCAGTGGGTGACTCCTGCAGCCCTGCTTAGTTACTGTGTGGAAAAAAAACAGCGGCAGCAGTTCTGTAAAACTAAATACAGTATCAGGGCCAGATATCCTCCCTAGCTGGAAGAGCAAAACCCTTCAGGTGTAGTTTGAGTGAAGGCTATAAGTATCCTGAGGCTCCCTCTCCAAGTTGCTTTGTAGGGTGTTGTAAGAGTGTGGGTGTAGATAGCACTAGGTGACACCCCACTGTCTGCTAAGATGACTCTTCTGAAAGCCTTTGCTTGCGCAGGTGTCTGCTGCTCCCTCCTGCATAGCTTGCTTGTCTTCTCACACTGCATGCATCTTTCTGGACCTTCCTGCTGCTACTCAGTATTATCGTGACAATTGAATGCCCTCAGTGACTCTCAGTTAACAGGGTTGGAACAAGGAAGCCTTTGTTCAATATTTACATATAATTTCTTGTTATCTCTAGAGCATCTCCTGTTCATTGTAGTGAAGTTTGAGTGTATCTTGCCTTCACGTATTGTGGGGTTGGGAGTGTATTGCATCTCTGTGCATTTACACTGAACAGAATTTGTGCTTTAGCCTGTCTAATGGCCTCCCCAGCAGTTTTTAGCATAGACTTGCCTCTGGCTTCTTTTCTGTAAATAGTTCCGATGGATCATGCTAATGCTCCCTGTGATGGGTTTTTGGTACAGAGCACCCCAGTGGTGCGGGGCCTGCAGTGGAGAGGGGTTCCTGCGGAGCAGCTGGGGCGTGCGGAGCAGAGGCTGGCTGTGCCTGCAAGCCCTTGCCCTGGAAGGGGCTGCTGCTCTCTGGGCTTTTTGCATGGATAGCAGCAGTTTTCCTTCCCTTTGTGCTTCTTGTAAGGCATGGTGTGGGGCTGCATCTGTTGGTTTTGAAGGCTTCCAGCTCTTGCTCATCATGAGATTTTGGGGATAGTTTTAAAGACAATCTTGGAGAAGCTGATGCGTCTTTAAAGATGTTTGCAATATGTTGAAGCATGTAATGTAAAATCTCCCTCATGCTTGTTAATGCTGCTTGCTGACAGTCGTTACATGTGAGAGTCTTTCTAGCTCACAGGTTCCTTTGCTGGGTTTCTGCAGTGCTGGGGGGGTGGGGGGTTGGAGTGAGCAGCCAGACCCCGTGTCCTCTTGCAGCCCCCCCTCCAGACCTTCTGTATCTTGTATTTCTCTGGTTTTATCTTCACTGCTTCTGTAGTGCCCAAGCTCATCAATAAACATACTATCCTGGCTCTTAATTAGGTGTATTAATTCTATATTTATAGGTCATTTGAGTTTTACTTGGATGTTTAAGATCCCTTCATAGTACTTAACAGAATTGGAATAAAGAAAATGTATTTAAAGACCACGTATTTCTCTTTCCTGCTGGTCTAGGGTTTATTTTTGCTTGTGCATGCAGGCCACTGTTTCTCTGACCTATTATGTTCTATTCAAAATTGCGTTGCAATCTAAAATGCCACGTTAGGACCATATATCATGGTGTAAGCATGGCATAGGTGATATTTTACAGATTAAATGGAGAAGAGACTGGCCATGTGAGGACCTGCTGGCTTAGGGGCCCAGCCCACCTCACTGATTCAATTGAGGACAGTGGATTATCAAGACGTTTTAAATTGCACTTTCAATGGAAATTCTCTGTTATCTGTCTACCTTCCTCTTCTCCTCTCATCACTCTTGAATTGGATCTGAATCTGTTGTGCCTTTTGTCCCTCTGGGTTTAGGGTGTAGACCTCCAACCTCTGTGAGTGCTTATTTGGGGTGCTCCTACCCTGAATCCCTGCATCCAAACCTCTAGCCTCCTGTCAAACCAGCCGCCAAGTCCGTTCCTGTCTCCAGCCCCACAAGGAATAAACTCTAATCGTATGCTTTAGCAAAACTCAACCCTTCCAGCCTACTTAACGTTACCTCTGTGGTGACTTCCAGTGGGGATTTGGCACAATGGCACAGCCAGGTGATACCATAGAACAAAATGATCCTTAAAGTCCCTTCCAACCCATAATAATTCTAACCCCCTGCCATGGCCAGGGACACCTTCCAGTAGACCAGGTTGCTCAAAGCCTCATCCAGCCTGGCTTTGGACACTGCCAGGGATGGGGCCTCCACAGCCTCTCTGGGCAACCTGTGCCAGTGCCTCACCACCTTCACAGTGAAGAACTTCTTCCTCGCATCTCATCTAAATCTACCCTCTCTCAGTTTAAAGCCATTACCTCTTGTCCTATCACTACCTGCCCTTGTCAAAAGTCCCTCTCCACCTTTCCTGTAGGCTCCCTTTATGTTCCGGCAGGCTGCTATAAGGTCTCCCTGGAGCCTTCTCTTCTCCAGGCTGAACAACCTCAACTCTTCTGCCCTGTGGGCAGAGCCTCACACCTCCACCTCGGTGCTCTCTGCCCACCTTTGTCCTGCAGCCAGCCTCTTCTGTAGCTTGTGCGTGTGTGGAAGGAAAGCACGCTCCTCCTGCAGCAGTCCTGGTTTCTTATAATGCATGTATGGAGGAAACTTATGGGACCAAATTATATTTGTCCTAAATTTGAACTCCCTGAGACAGGAGCAAAACTCGCACAAACTCTGTTCTGAGTTTGGCTCTTGTATCTCCTGAATAAGAAGGGATGGGTATGTGGCTTGGTGGTTTCAATGGGAATCACCCCTACCTAATCTACTGCCTTAAATTCTTGTTTGAAAAGCCCAGAAACTGTGAGAAGAGAAAACAAACTGATGCTTAAGTTCCCACAGTTTTACTGGCAGCATGTCAACATTGTGTTTTACAGTGTACATGCTGTTAAGGTACTGAGATAAGGAAGAACTCTGCGATTTCCCTATCTAGCAGCTCTCTGATGCTCTTGATTTTGTAAATCTCTTTATACTCTAATATGTGGTTGGAAAAGGCCACCTCGCTGATGAGAAAAGCCACAGTAGGAAACAACAATAACGTGTGCTTACTGTCCAGCTTTGTATCTAAAGGTCTTTTGTGCTTGGTTTTTAAAAAAGCTGCTTTTATTATTTTTGTGAGTTTTTATCTCTTCAGCTGGTCTGGAGACAGTGTATTAGTCAGAAGTGTGGGTAGTGAATTACCCATGATGTCAAACTCTGTATTGTTAATGAAAAATACATGCTTTTGACATATTAAACATCCATTAAATGTACCATCCTTTGTCTGGAGAGGCACTGTGCATTGCACTTTAGAAATAGGATGAGGTGACAAGACATAAGGGCTAGCTTGCAGAGAGCAAGACTAGGTAGATTAAATGTAAAGAATGGAACTGTTGCTTTGGATTATGCGTTTACTTTTGCTTATCTCCCAAGGAATAGATATCGAGGGCTTAGCTGGCTGTCTGGGTGAGAACTAGCAGGTGAAGTACTGCCATTTTTTCACTGACTGGTAAAATTGTTTTTCTGATTTGATCAGTATAGTGCAGCATGGTGTCTGTTGGTTAGTGTATCCTTATAGCTAGTAGGTTTTCAGGGAGATGAGAAATTGTATTTTTTTAAACTTTGTGTGACACACTGCTAAAATGAGCAGTATTTATTTTCCCACAGGCTATATTTTCAGAGGTGCATTTGAATGGAGACTTGCAGTGCTGTGCTATTTCCTTAGAACTGAAAGTTAGGTTTCATTTATTTTTGAAGCAGGTATTAAGCATACCTTAATTCATGCAAAATATGTCAAGCTGTCATTCCTTAACACCAAAAGAGAAGTGATAACAATGTCCTTGGCCTTGGTTCAGGACTGCAGTGTGCATCTGAAAGGCTGGCTCGGGTGCGATGGGTGGCTGCTGCCCGAACCAGAGGAATCTGCGTCTCTGCAGAGGGTTTCAGAATGTTTAGCTTCCTTGCTGGAAGTGCAGCAGTTGTGGTTCAGGGCCCCTGGCAGTGGGGGTTTGGGTGCTGGGCCCCCACTCCCTGTGCCTTCCCTAGCAGGGGGCATGTCCCCAGGGTGTGCTCTTGGAGGCTGGATTGACCAGGGCATCTGGCACAGTCTATAATGGAGGTGGGGTTTTATTTACTTATTTTTCAGAGAAAAATCATGAGGTAAAAGGAAATTTAAAAAAAAAAAAAGACTGAATTGTAATTATCTGGGAAAAGTGTTGTCTTGTTCCCCATCAATCAAACTTGAGCACAAATGAAAGGGACTTCTCCATTCCAAGCAGTTATACCAAGAAAAATGGTAAAACTGTAGAAGTGAGAGTGCTGCTACCAGGCTGTTGCTCTGCTATACAGCTGCCTTTTCCTGGGATTATTATGGGCAACCACAGATTTCTTTAATTTTGAAACAGAATAGAAAATAATTTTTATTACTATGGATAAACTTGAGTTGGCTGTCACATTTCCTTTAAAACTGGTGTTAGTTTTGATGGAAAGTTGCTGAGTCCTGAGTCTTTTTCAGCCCATGAGGTAGTGCACATAGAGCTTTACATTGGTATGCAGGAAGGAGTGGCAGGTCTGCATTCGTGACAGTCTATTTAAAACCCACAAGAGAAGGAGCCTCCTGAAACAAGGTTATGCTCTTCATTTGCCATTCAAGTATTGAGAAATTGTATCTGTCGCCTCCAAAAAGGAAATGGAAACCCCACCGTATTTTGAGTTTGCTCATAATGATTCTGAACAAAATATGTTGTTTAATTTCGGTACTGCATTTAAATTGGTGTGTTAATAAAATATGAAGACTTAATATGTGTAACTGATTTAATTCAAAATGAACTATGATTATCCACTAAAACTATGCAATGTTGTATAGATATGGCCATTGTGTTTTATGGTTAATCTTAATGTACCTGGAGTGAATTTTGGGAAGAAGTGCTTTTTGAATTGCAAAAATTTATATTACTTGAACAGACATACATGTATGTGGGCGCTCTGAAAATTTACTTGCATCTGTCATTAAATATATTAGATAGAAGATATTTTTTGTAGTTTTAAAGAAAGATAATATTAGCACTCTTCAGGGTCAGTAATATTGGTAGTGGTGGTAGGTTGGATGTGGTGGCATGCTGGGTGTGGGGATGCCTGAGGTATCATGTCAAAGTCCCAGATTTTAAAGAGAGTTCTCAAAAATAGCATTAAAGTAGGGCAGCTCATTGCTATCTCCTTCCCTGCACCATCCTGCTCTTCCCAGCTTTGCTTTCCTCTTGTACAGGCGGGTGCTGCTGTAGATGTGATGCCATTGTGATATGAGAAGCAGACTTTGTGAGAGATTTTGGGCAGTTTGTACGTGCTGGTCAGGGGGTGGCCACAGGGATCCTTGCTCTGGAGAGCAAGGGCAGCCCTGGGCTCTGCGGAGAGATGCTCTAACAGCCCAGGAGGCTGAGAGCAGGTATAGCAAAGTCCTGTTGGCTTCTCACTGCCAGTAACCAGATCAGGAAACCTTTCTTGTTTCTATAGAGCTTTCTATAACTTTCAGTAATATCCACTGCATTCACTAACATTTCTTGCCCTAGAGTAGCAGTCTTTGTTAATGTTCTGTGTGGGGAATGTTTTCTTGCTGGTCATGGAGGAACATGAGGCTCTCCTGGAGCGTTTCAGATTTCTCTGCATTTTTAAATGTGCAGGTTCATTGCAGCTCTGAGTCACTTACTTAAGTATCTCTCCAGAAAGATTTGGGTGGTTGGAGCCTGAAGACTTGGATCTCAAGCATGTTCACCTGAGTCTGTGTCTCTAAGCTCAGCACAAAGGCTGAAGCCTGACCCCTTCCCTGCCCCGTGCTGCAGTGAAATATTTCCTGTAGCATTTGTGCAGAAAGGCTGCACAGGGACACCCTGTGTGATTGCCTATCCCATGCTTCACCCTGTGTTTTGCATGATCAAGTCCACTACCAAATTGCTGTAAATTCATAAACCCGTGGGCGGTGTGAATCGAAATGGTCTCTGAAGTCTATGTAGAAGGGCTAGGTGTGAAAGTCTGGTTGTACAAATACGACTCCTGAAAGAAACAGGTACCGGGTGCCAGAATGATGTGACACTTTTATTAGACAGAATTTAAGAAAGGAAGTGGGAACAATATTAAACTTATCAATGCACTGGAAGAATAAGGGCCCAAGAAAAAAAAAGATGACATTTGGCTGCAGTGTTGGACAACAGTGAGTGTTGAGCAATGCCTGATAAGGTGGACAGCTCTGAAGTGCAATTCTGGTCTGAAAAATTGCCTTGTGATAGCGATGGAGTGAGGTCTGAGGTGGCGTGTATCGGTGGTTTTCAGCATAAATGTTTTTCTAACTGCCATCCCTGGAAACACAGCCTGAACTCTCAGAGCAAGCTCCAGCTCAAGCCACTAATAAAACCTGTGACACCTCTTAATTTCAGTTGTGGTGGCTTAGTGATGACCTGTGGGGTAGAGCAGACCTCCTTTCAGTCTTGGCTGTGTGAAAACCACAGAGTCTGTGGAAATAAAACTCAGTAAAAACTTTTCTTTTCTTTTGTCACTGATGTCAGCAGATAGCCCTTTGAATGGTTGCAGGGAGCAGACCTGCTGAGTCAGGTAGAGCCTTTTTACAAAATTGCTTCTCAGAGGAAAAAGTATGTTTTGAGAAGATGTAAGAAGTCTGTGAAGATCCAAACTTCAGTGTGTGATTCAACCAGAAGAAAATATGCAGTAAAAAGAAGGTAGCTATGAAATGTAATGGGACTCCCAGCATGACTAGAGGCAAAAAAGCAAGAGCCAGAATGATCTTGGAAGCTTGTTTCTGTGCACAGGGGAGACCTGCGACCATACAAACTGCTACATTCGTTGGGAAAAGCCCCTTTTGTGTGTGATGTGAGGAGGTGCACGCTACTGACAGTATTAGCGTTACCCATTTTTTTGTAGCTGAATTTAGAGTGTAATGAGTGAGGAGTGAGATGCCAATAAGGAAATGTGAAATGTTGGAAGCTGCAGCCAGAAGCCACTTCAGACACTTGCACCAGCACAGTAAAATGGAGCTGTAAAGCATTTGAGTGAGTGGACTTATGGGGTCATATGGACTTAAATGGGCTGGTTATGGGTTCAGTAATAAAAGGGAATTTCAGAATAGATATGAATTCAGTGTATACACTTCAGATAAAAGAAGGCGAAGGGGAGCAGCATCAAAGAGCTCCCCAAATCCAGTATGTTAATAGTACTGCAGTAACATTGAAGCTCTCTGGAAGGAGCACAGAGCAGTTGATGGGGCCTGGCTGGTGTTTGATATGGCAGGTAACTGCTGCGTCTTGTACTTTGGGGTTTTGTTGAGCCTGGAGTTATGTGCTGCAGAGTACTTGGCAGTTCTGGCTTGGGGCACTCCTGGTTATTCCTGTGCTCCCCTGGCTTCAAACCGGCTGGCACGACTGCTTGTGCAGCTGTGCTGTGGGGCAGCAGATGGATTCAGCTTACCAAAAACCAAGCAATCCCCTCACCCCCCAAAGAAACAAAAAATGCCAGGCGGAGGCCAGCTCCAGGGAGTCCCCTGAGAGGAGCTCCCTGGCAAGCTGGTAAGTCAGGAGGTGGTGGCACGAGAAGCCATGGAGGTCTGGTGCAGTGAGAAGAGAAATGGGGAGCTCAAGGTGCAGGGGTGAAACTGCAGCATCCCAAGGAAGCAGCATGGGGAATGGAGAAGGAAAGTTGGTGCCAGTGCTTGCAGTGTCAGCGTGGCTGTGCTGTGAGGCAGGGTTGCTTAGCAATGAGATAAGGCCTGTGTAGAGCAGCAGAATAAATAACGTTCGCATAGTGACAACCTTAAAAACTTCCCTTCTTTCCTATGCTTTTGCTTCCTCTGAAGTTAGCACGTTGCTCTTGAAATTTGAGGGCCATCCTGAAGAACTCCAGCACTGTTCGATGCAGCAGAGTTCCGCCAGTGGAACGCTCCAGCGGAGCACCGGTGGGGGACCCTGCTTGCAGCACCTTCTTACACACCCCTGCCCTCGCCCCTCCTGGAGCCTGGGGGCTCACACCCATCCTAAGGCTGCTTTCCAGATGGAGTGTCTCTTATACAGGTGGGCACCCAAGCTCCCCTGGAAGGGCCCATTTCCATCTTCTCCAGGTTTGTGATGTTTCAGCTTTTGTGGTGGCTGCAGCTTGATGTCTGCTTTTTTCTCTGAATACATCTTAGACATCAGCAGCCCCCATTTGAAGTGTCCTTTAAATATTTGGGTGATGAAAAGTCATTGCCTGGGTGCTTGTATGCTATGGCATTTCTGTGGAGCTTTGGAGCATCTGAAATTGGGGCAATTTAGGAATACCAATATCCCTACTGGCTTAACAGCCCATTTATCCAGTGTATCATGACAAAGGCTGTGTGAATTGTGTTTAGGTAAATTGCTGTTTTGTAAACTGCTCCATTTATATTATTCAGATGTAAGCATGGAACCGCAAGCTTTGTTTTCTTGTGTCGTAGTAAAGATTATAATGGTCCCCCAGCATCCTCTGAGCTGTAGAAAATCTAATTAAACGAAAAATACTTTGCCGTGTGCGTACAAGATTCACAGCAGAACTGCTTGATGTTGTTGGTGGTTGGCTTTTTCTTTCCAGATGCTTGGCAGAGCCTGTGTCCCCTGGGGAGACCCTTTGCCCCCCATCCTGGGGGCTGGGGTGCAGGCAGGGCAGGGCTGCTGCCCCCCCCTGCGCAGAGCGGTCTGCAAGGTAGAGAGCCTCTGAGCAAAGAGCCACTGCTCTTGCCATACCTCATCCCGATTTAACTTCCCTGGGAGTGTTTCTTTGTTATGTGTGCTGTGGCATAGCATTTAGAAAGATGTAATTAAAAAAAAATCTCAATTGATAATGTACTTAAAGCATATTATCCACAGTGCCGCCTTCTCCCAGGGATGATCAGGGTGATAGGGTGTTATCTGTGTCTGCTCTGGGCTCAAAGGCAGGGGGATCACCCATGTGATGCTTTAGTCGCTTGGCCTAAGCTGCTAACAGCCTTCACCCCAATGCTGTCCTGCAGGAAAACCAGCAAATTGCAAAATAGGTGGGGGCAGGAGGATTTCACTGGTAACTACACTGTAAGTCTGTGTAGGTCTGGAAAACGATTAAAAAAAAATAATCACATAAACCTCTTGAACCTGGAGGTTATGAAAAAGTAAAAATGAAAGCTCAGAGGTGGTGGAGTGAGGGCTGAGAACGAACGAGGGGAAGAGTTTTTGGCTGAATGTGGGCTGAGCCTGTGGGTAATGATGTGTTCAGGGGAAAAAAGTTGTGAATTGAAGACACCATCAAAGCTGTCTCTGCCTGGTGACCCTCCCTGGCCGGAGCAGCACCCCGCTGGCTTGTGGCAAGGAGCAAACATGAGACAAGCGGTTTTTGGTGTATAAATCTGTCCTGAGCACATTGTTCAGATGTGATCAGTGTCTCTACAGAATATATTGAGTACACATCAGACACTCACTGTATGCTGAGTGTGTTGTCACCTTGGCTGTAGGCTGTGCAGCATGCCTAGCAATTCTTCCTCTCAGGTCTCCAGTAGAAGGACCAAGTCTTCTACTGCAGGGACAGAGGCACATGCACAAAGCCTGCGGCTTTCATTTCCCAGTAAAACAGCTAGCTAGTCTTAAGAAGAGGTCTGGCAGAGGTGGTGTCCAAGAAACATTATCTATGTCGGTGGGACGAGGTGCGTCAGGACAACTGAACACTTTCCACTCCTGATGAGGAAGGCTTAGACGTGGGTGGTAGCCATCAGCTTCCCCTTTTGATGGTGTAGTGGTGGTGTTCCTTCACTGCAATAATGTGCCTCTTCCACACCACTGTCAAGGCCTTCCTAGCCCAAATCTACCTGTTGGGCTGTCTGGCGCGTGGCATTCGCTGGCCACTGCTAGGACACGAGTAACAAAGACCTGCTGTCCATGCAGGTGGTATTACTGTGCTGGTGGAGGCAAAAGGCTCATCCCTGCAGCTGTGGCTGCTGTTAGCTGCCAGCACCCTTCATGGTGTGTGATTAACCCAGCCTTGCAATAGGTTTTGTTGGGATTTTGTCCTGTAGCAATTAACAGTTACAAAAATCTTTGCTAGTGTTGAAAATGCCTGTGAAGTAGAACCAGTGCCAGATTTGCTGCAGGTTTCTGGACTCCCCTGCCATGTCTCCCCTTGAGATTGCTGTTGTCCAGAATTGGCAGCAGACCTTCTGATGTGTGTCCCTCCTGATGAAGGCAGGGACTGGATTCCTGAGCAGGGTAGAATAGGTGGAGCAATTGCTTTTGTAGTCTATTTTTAATAAGATTATTTTTATTATAAATGTAAGTACTTAAAACATGGAAACTTAAGGCAGAAACATAAAGACATAGAAAACAAGTTTATATTTACAGATATGGTATTTTAAAGGTGTTTTAAAACTATTGTTTATTAGTACATATTGTCTGAAATTTAAATAATTAATCTTTGAAATTTAAATAATTAAAAATTCAGAGTGGTGGAATTTGAATTTTATATTTTACTTGCTCAGCATGTGAGAGAGCTCTTGGATCTCTTATGATGATGTTTAGGAGTGTCTCTGAAGTCTGGGGCTTGCAGAATGGAGAAGTGCTGTTGGAGGCTAACTTAGATTTGTTTGACATAATGAGGCCACACCCAAATAAATCTTTGCTGCGAGAGCAAAGCTGGGAGAGCGCCTTCTGCACCCTCAGAAGTGGCATATCAGCTCTCAGGGGGTTTGTAGTTCTGCTGCTTTGTTTTGTGCATATATTCTGTCTGGTGGAGATTTCCTGGGGTCAGGCAATTTTCTGTTCTTGAGTTCTGTAAACAGCTTGCTGTGCAATTTGCTTTTTTCTTTTCTTTTTTTTTTTTTTTTTTTTTGGAAGAATGATTGCTATGTCTGGATATTTCTTTGTAGCTATTTTGTGATCACTAACATTAATTTGCTGTGTGCAGGGATTAATTTTCTGCGTTTCCTTTAACTGATGTACCACAGATGAACTTTGTTCTTTATTGCCGATTCCTGTGAAACCATTTTAGGTGAAACAATGGAAAGAATACATTCCCACACATGCAGAGCACTAGCAAGTGCAGTGTTTTGGCCTGTCTCTCTAGCACATCTGTATCTCTTGGCACTCAGGGAGGAGGTAGAAGGATGGACCCCTAATTGAAAAATTAAATGGCTTGTGTAGATTTCACTGTGTAGACTAATCTGTATTCACTGCAATTCAGATGCTGTTTTGTTTTGCTGCTGGATGAGGTGTTAAGTCTTGATCTTTTTTGTGTGAAAATGTCCATGAGATTTTCCCTTGATTCAGGGTAGCTTAATGAAAAAAAAAATTGACTCTAAGTTGGAACTTGTGGCTTAAACTGCAAGAGCTGGATTTCATAGCTGTTAGGATTATTATTATTGATAAATGAACAGTGTAGAAACATAACCATGGATTGAGTAAGAGTAGTAGTATGCTTGGTTGCGTAAATGAGGCTGATGCTGTAACGTGCTTAACTACAGCTCAGCCGAGCTGATTTAATAACTGATCATTAAAGTCCATGGTGCCACAGCAGCCCCATGGGACTGCAGTATTTTCTCGTACCGTGACCTGACTCAGCCACAAAATGTTCAGGAGAGTTTAAGTCATGGCAAATGCTTGTCTTTAACCCGTGGCTTGTTGGGAGGTGCCTACAGAGAGAACTTGAGATGCCTTCTTGGAAAGCCTGTTGGTACCTGCCTGTCTTGATGGTTGTTGTAGATGTGAGAACTATAGATCTATGGCTTGGTCATCTCTTGATCTCTAGAGACATATCTATCTGTATATATACCAGTAGAACCAGCACTGTATACGTTGAAGAGTTCATATCTCATTTTAGGATGCTCTGCTGTGTGCTTCCTGCCAGGCGGTGGCTCGGGAGAGCCAGCACCCTGTCCCCTGGGGCCATGGCCATGCTCTCCCCAGCATCAGCCCAGGTGTTTTGGACGTGCTTTGGGTCTCGGTGCAATGAGTAATTACAGGGAAACAAAGAGCCAGAGCGAGGCTGACTGGGAAGAGCTCTGCCACACACAGGGTTTTAAAATGAGCTAAATTTAAGAATGAAGTGTGAAGCTAAACTTCTGCTTGTGTGGTGCTTTGAAGATACGTTAAGCCCTGAGTAGTACTATGTCTCTGGAAAATGGATTTGGATATCTTCTTTCTGTAAGTAGAATACTCTGAAATTCAGTTTTCTGCTGTATAGTATTTATCTTCCCTAATTCCTTTCCTTACTAGATGGCACTATATTTAAATGAGGCTTTCATTTTCCTAATTAACCATGTAATGATTGCTTTTCTGTTTCTCAGTTTTGTTGATACCTTTGAAGGCATCTCATTCAAGTTTTGTTTCTGCTCTGGCTTTCTTACAACTTCCAGAATTACAGCTGACGTTTCACAGCCAATACAAGGTTTCACTGCTGAAGACTTCTCCTTGAAAATAAGCCAGTTAAAATTTACCTGTGCAGCATTTGTATGGAAGGTGGTTACCTGTCTCATAGCTTCCCAGTTTGGTTGATCAGCACGAATATTATTCTTGGAATAAAATGAGTTTTCCTAAATTCTCCTCTTCCTGCTGGTCTAGAAGCCACCCAGAGACCTTTCCCAGTATCACTTGCCCACAGACCATCCTCATTAGCTCATGCCTTTTTATACTAAACACTACTTACAACAAGTAGCCCTCAACAATTCGCTGTTTTTTTTAATTTTTTTTTTTCCACGAAAAGGACCTCAGCCTATGGGTTTAATGCTTCTGTGTATTTATCACTCATTTCCAGCTGTGCACAGTGTTGTGGATAATTTATAGCAGGCAGTGCCCAGAGCTGCCAAGGTGAAGCTGTGCAGCAGAGCGATGAGGTCAGAATGGAAAAAGGAGATGCCCAAAGAGGAGAAGATGTAGCGATATCCTTAAAGCCCCAGAAGTGCTCTGTAGGTGCATGGGCTTTGGGTGATTAAAAGGAAGGTAAAGAAGTCACAGCAGAAGGATGCTGGAAAAGCAGAGGTTAGGAACAGTGTGAGAAAGTGATTACAAGCCAGTGTGCCTTGTGCTATTGATGGGAGAGATCTTATATGGGTATTTGGAGGGTGCTGAGAGGAAAAAGGTTTTTGCATAGTAAGGAGTTTGCTATAGGGAGAACTGATATTCCTTTGGGAAAGCTTAAGAAGGCTATTAATAGATTCCTTTTTTTTTTTTTTTTTGTACTGGGGTTGGGTGTTAACTTCTAACAACTGTTGAGTGCTTTGCAAAAATTGTTTTGAAAGATTTGGCTGCATTCTTGACCTATCCTTTCTGCTGCTTTATTGTGCTGCTATTTGTGAACAACATGTGACAAAACCTGTTAAGAATGAAGTTTATGAATAAAGTTCATAACTTTGCTTAGAGCAACATTTTCTTTTGAACTGAAATTATTGCTTGTCTGAGCATCCCTGATTTCATGTTTGTAATGATATCACTATCTGCTGAGTTCTTTAAGGCAGCACTCTGGAGCTTAGCCCGGAGCTGTGGCTTAGGTGCTGGCGAGCTGGGTGGCAAGCACTGGCTTTGGGAAGGCTGCCAACAGAGAGAGGCACCTTGCTAAGAAATGTCTTGGGAATCAATCAAACCATAAAAGAATCTCCTCTTTAACAAAAAGAAATATAGAGGCATGAAATGGGTCGGTTTTCCCTCCCTGCTTTTAAGGGTGTTCTCCTGCTTATCCTACCTACACCCCTGTCTTCAGGAAGAGTGTTTCCCTGAGCCCACCTGGTTCATCGGCAGTGAACCTGCCCTTCTCTGAGCTCTCACTGGCCATTAAGATGTCCTACTCCAGGTGTGCTGGAATAACCTGGCTTGTGTCTGGGTATGTTTTGTTTCATGTCTCCTTTCATGCCTGGGGGAGCATGGCTCTCTTGTTCCTCCACCAGCCTGTCCGCCAGCATCGCCTTGAGAAAAAGCCAACTGGCTTATGGAAAGACCAGTTAGGTAGCAATTGTTGAGATGCTTATTCCACCTGTACTTGCAAGGTCACTAGTTGTCTTCATGAATCGGAAGTGCCCCGTATGTGTGTTTTACGCAGAAATGACTGGGAGTGTAATATCTGGAAGTTTGCCTTCCCAGGAAAAGGTATGTTTGGTGAAACAGAACCCAAAATCTTGAGATGCAGGAACTGCTGCAGGTTGTGTGCAGCAACCCCTGGAGGATACAGTATGCAATCCGTTTCCTCAGACAGTTATATATATATTAAAAATATCTCATTAGGCATAGTGGCTGCTTCTCTTGTGGAAATTCAGTGACCTGGGCTGACACTATATGGGATAACCTGTGGCTGTTTGGGGAAGGTTTTCCTTGCCCTGTCAGTGCATTGAGTGGAGTCAGAGCAATGACACTGTCTGTGCTTTAGTATAATGTGCATGTACTTTGGAGAGACAGAGAAAATGCTCTAAAAAAGTAGGTATTAGGAGAAGTCTTGCCTTATGTTAAGAAAGTTATTAGCCAACTGATAACATTTCAATAAAAAGAGCAGCAGTAGGATAGGATTTTAAGGTTGGATGTTGGAAAAAGAGTCATGAAGTGTGGTGGTGAGGCTCCTCGCTGGCAGTACTGGCTGGAATTAACTGTAGGCACCCTGGCTTGCTGGAGGGGCACTTGGGGCTATCCTCCCCTCTGGATGTGGTTCTTTAAGTGACATCTAAGCAGCAGGCAGCAGAGTGACAGAATGCTGCCCTGTTATGTCTGGTGGGCTGGTCTGTCTAACAGCATAAAGGGGCTGTTTTCTGTCTCCTTGCTGACAGATCCTTGGCATTTTATTTGAGAAGACATTGGATTTTTACTTTCTCTTAGGCAGGAATGGATGTATATCTGGAGGAGAAGTCTATGAAATCTTCTGTATTTGAAATTTCAAATACCAAATACAACAAAACACTTGCAGATGCTGTGATGCTGTTGTTCAGATGTGGTGAAATCAGGCCCCGCACAAGGACCGGTGAGGATGCTGCCTGGAGAAAAACAGTGCAAGACATCATCCATGGAACAGCATTGCTCCTCGGGTGCTGGGCAAATGCCTGTGGACAGCACAGGCATGAGAGCTGCTCTGTGTGCTGTGACAATGTGGAAACAAAAACCAGTGACACTTGAACAAGGTGTTCACTGGGATCCAGTCCTCAGCGTGTTTTGTCACTGCCGCTTGGTAGCGCATCGAGGAGAAGCTTGGAATACCAAAAATAGTGTGAATTCAGAAAGACATGTTTTAAAATTACAGAGCAGCTAGGCAACAAAAAATACAGTCCATACTAGGCTTCAGCTGTTTGTTTGATGCTTCAGCCAAAACTGGCTTCGTTAGTCAAAATGAAATACTGTAGGCGGTTAATCCTAAACCCACCAGGGATCCTGAGCAAAATGGCACGACGAGGCAGACACAGCAGTGTGGGAGCATCTGTTGCCATGCCAACCTCTTAATTTAAAGCTATTGCAGAGCAGATGCTATCGCATCATAAATATAGGTTTACCTTGTAGTAACAATGCTGTTCTAGACACTAAGTTTGCTCGTGTGTAGGAATGCTTGGGACCTGAAGTGTGCAGAATAAATCAAAAGTACTGTGATTAGCTGTATTTATCTTTCATGAAATAAGAATGAGGCTTCCTCGGACTTTTTGCTTTGCATGAAAAATAGTGAGTTTCAGTGTTTTGTCTAGAACCCTTCCTTGCACATTGCTCACCTGGGTGTACCCCATTCCCACAGCAGCGTGGTCTGTGCCACCCATCTCTGCTGCCCATCGCTCTGGCACTCAGCTCCTTGGTAGCATCAACTGCATTTTTTTTGTTTGAACGATTTTTTTCTGTAAGTCAAGCTGACAGCCTGTGTATGATGTATATTTGTGAGCTAGAGCTGCAAATAGACAACCTGATGGTATGAGAGGTAGAGTGTGGGGAAAAGGCTCAGAGCTCCTCCTGGCAGAGGTTTGGTTAGCTCCAGACATGTTCTGGGAAACCCGTGTTTATTATCCTGGCTTCAGTTTTACTGTTTCTCATCCTGAGGTGGCATTTTGAATGTGAAAAGACATAGGGACACACTTCAGATTTAAAAAAAAAAAAAAAAATAAAAAATAAAAAAAAAAATCTGTCTTGAGAGGGATGGTAGTGACTGGAAGGTCTGTGAAGGGCAGGTGCTAATTAAAGGTTGAACCTGCAGTTGAAGCTCTGACATGTGTGGTTGGTCCTGCTGAGCAGCTGCTCAAAGGAGAGCACAGCACCTGGCCAGTGTACAGGTTACAGAATGGCAGCTGTAAGCTTGTTAGATGGATTAATTGAGGTTAGGTTTTCCTTCTTCCTTTCTTATCCCTGGTAGCTCTAGCCTGGTCACTGCGTCCTCCAGGGCCAAGAAATGGTCAGCTGTTTATCTCTTCCATTTAATCAGAGCTGCCCTGAATTTCTCTTTTTTGCCTTTTCTGATCAGGTGCTGAATGCCTTGTTGTGAAAAGACATCCATTATTGCACCAGCAGCTCCATTGCTAAACCCCAGCCTTTGGTGAAATAGTTTTTCAGCTCCTTCTACGAAGTATATAGGGGTATGGCTTTCTACCATGTCCTTGCTACTGCAGTTCAATTTATCTAATTCACAGAAACTGGTTATTTTTTCCAGTTTTACATCAGTATTCTCAGCTAATAATGATTTTTTTTTTTCCCTGTTGTATGTCCAAAGATTTAAATGCAGTGTGGGTACTTGTTGCAATCAGTGCCTTGCATTTTCTGCTAATGTGCTTTTTCATTCTTGCAGTGAAGTGAGCAGCTGAGCAGCTCATGCCTCTCAGGCAGAGGGCTTTCTGCCGCAGGCAGCTGCATCCATCAGGAAGGGAGGTGCTGTGGTTCTTACCAGGTATCATGTGGGAACCTCTTTGTAGAAGCTGTCTTAAACTTAGTGAGAAGAGTTCAACTATAGCACATCTTTTTCTGAGGAGGACAAAGCAGAGATGCCCAGCACTTCATGCCCCAGAGGCAGACTGGTGCTTCTAATTTCTGGAGTATAAGCAACGGGTAGAGCGTTGCTGAGTGCATCAGTTGTAACTGGTACGAGTCATAACTGGAACTGGTATAGAAAACTGCGGTATGTGTGTATTTGGGCAAAGTGTATATACAGAAGGCACTCCGAAGTGACTAATATGCTTGCTGTGCCTGAAACAATCTGAAGGATGGATATATCCTGCTGGAAGCACTGTTTTCACCTTCATCCCAAACATAACGAGGAAAACATTTTTCAGCTTCTGTGTGCTTGTGGTAGAACAAGTGCTCAAGCAATGAGTTGTCTGAAGTGAGAAATGAATAGAGGCTTCACCTTAAAATTGAGGCTGTATCGCACACGCTGGCATCTTGCCCATGTTTCTTCCCCAGCAGCGGTACAATGGCCACTGAGAGTAAAACTGGCTGCACTTGCCTCCGTACTGTGGTGCCAGTGGGTCACTGTTGGAGTTTTAAGATATATATGCTTTGCAGCAGGACCATAAATAACTTCCTAAATGTGACTCTCACGGGGATACTTGGAAAAAAAAAAGTGCCAAATCCTTTTGTAGGACCAATGCGCTAAACCCTGTTTTTGTGAATTTTCCTGCCAGTGAATTCACTGGCAAGAGTGTTCATGGAAAGTGAACAAGTTTAACTGAATTAGTGAATGCTGTAAAGCATTTTAATTTTTTCCTCTTTATTTCCCTTTTGTGCTTGTGTGAGAAGTATATGAGTATCAATGACTCCAGTTATCTGAAAATCAGTTACTAAATTCCATTTTCTGCTTTTAGTTTGAGTTGATACCCACATGCTCTCGTTTATACCAGCCTGGTCAGTCTGCATGCGTGTTAGCAAGCTGCTGTTATACCCCCATATAAATATGGTATTCTTCTTTGAGTTGCTTTTGCAGTCCACAGATGGAGTCATGCATAAAAATATTGTGGGAAAAATGTTGCCCAACTGCAAAAAATGATATTTGGAGGAGGTTTAAAAGGTCTTATTTAGGAAAAACTAATGAAAGTGTCAATTTATGCCATATGCAGTGCGTGAGCGGAGGTACAGGGTGGGGGATGGGGCATGCAGCATGGCTCTGCTCTGGGAATGCTTTGTCATAATCCAGTGCTGCTTCTGAAGTTCTCTATTAGTAATTAATAATTTATTAATAATCTGCAAACTATATATGCCCTGGAAGCCCAGAATCCATCCCACGGACCCTTTCTTACTGGTGGGTGTTGGAAATCAGCCATTTTAGCCAGAAATGTGCTGTTTTGTCAGGAAGTTTGTCCCTCACTGCAAGATGTTCCAGATTTTGGGGGTTGCTGGTATTTAAAAGCTGTATTTTTAAAAATTATATGGAATATTAAAGTACCAAAATGTATTAAGAAAAGGCAAGTTTGCTTTTTTAATATGCTGGGTTGGGTATGGAGAGCAGCTCCTCTGCCAGCCATAGCCACTCTTTCCTTTGAATCATTATGGTTTGCCCTGAATTAGCCACTTAGCAGAAAATTGCTGCTGTCTTTACAAGCCTCAGAGCCTGGTATATGTGTTTAAAGAGGGACAAAAGACATTCATTTTTAAAAAGCCGTGTTGCTAAGAAGTGTGTGAGTCCATGTGCTAAAGCAGCTCAGTACTTTTGGCAGCTGAAACAAGTAGAAACACAAATCAAGAGGACCCAAAGTGAGAAAAACCTGTGCACATACATAAAGGTAAAGAGGATGCAATGAAAGAAGTACTCCTCGTTTTGGCAAGACCCAGCTCTGGCGGCCTATGTACCTTAGCTGGTTCATAGGACCAGAAACATGTAACAGCATTTTATTTGCTTTCTCTGCCTCTGGTTTATGCCTATCTGTACTATACCTGTAAAGTTATTCTATTCCATGGCAGGACCTCATACTCCCTTTGTTGGGAAGGGAAATAACGCTATCTGGATTTTCTTGTAATTTACATTCCCGCTATGCCAAAGAGGTGCAGCATGGACACAGATGTAGAGGCAGCACATTGAAGGCAGAGCTAAGAGGGACCGCCTGCATCTCTGTTGCAAATGCCTGCCTGCAAATTTCTTGTGCTCCATGGTAAACATATTTGTGCTCTTTTGCCCCAATACTCTTTTCAGGGACTGTCCCAGAGTTTCCCTTTGGGTGCTGGGCAGGGGGAGCATGCAGGGCATGGGTGTTTGGGAGTCCAGCTCATGGGGTGGGCTACCGGTTAGGAGGAGATGCTAAGCAAAAGTAGTTTTCTTTGGGACATGTAATTTCCAGTCTCTTACCTGAACACTCGATGCTTTGTCTAACACTTTTTGTTTTACTACAAAGCTTGTTTGGTGTTTTGTAGGGGAAGGAGGGAGAGTGTGGTTTTGTCAGCCCTATGGATACTTACACCGTTGTCTCTGGGCTGTGTGTGTGGACACAATGGTGGGCACCTCCGAGGGCCGTGCCCCAGTCTGTGCTGGGGTACAAAGGATGCAAATACATCTGGCTGGTCTGGGGAAGGTCAGCGTGGGGCTGGCCAGGGGTCGTGGCACACAGCCTCAGCAGGCGCGGCATGCAGAGGCACGCTGAGCTGCATGGCTTCCTCTCTCTGGGCTCCCAGTCCTTTTGGTAGGGATGTTTTCTTCATTATCCTTAAGGAATAGGTGACCTCTTCAGGGTCCCATGTCTCCTCCAGATGCCACAGCTGCGCGAGGGCTCTTGGGCCAGCGTCAGCAGTATGGCCGTCTGTGCGCTGCCCCGCAGAGCTGGGGTGTTTGCCGGAGGACCCCAGGATGTGGCTGCTAAAGGGAGCCCAGCCCTGGGCAAACGGGACCTGCCTGCTCAGTCGGTCTGCTGCCTTCACCCCGTCCATCGCCGCACAGAAAGGCTTTCCTTTAGCGAAGGCATCAGGAGTCTTTGGTACTGCTTGTTAAATGGACTTTGTGCTGCAGCTGTTGTGCAGCACTTGTGGGGGGACGGGGGGTGGGGTGGGGCAAGAGCTTCATCGGAAAGCAGCCAAGGGAGGAAGCATAGAGGCAAGTGGGGAGGAATAGGATCTGCCCATTTGTCATCCTGGTAGTGCCCTGGCAGAAAAAGAAGCACCAAAGCAGTCAGTTAGGGGTTTTCCTGGTCATGTCTAAATTTGTTCTGTAGCAAGGTTGACCTTACTATGTGTATTTTTTACTATATAAATATACATAAACACATATAAACATATCTATTTTGTACATAAATATATATAAATGTATATATTTTTTAAAAAAACAAGCTTAAGTCTGTTTCCCAAATTCAAAGCTGCATCCAAGTGCTCTAATGCACTGTGAAGTGTCTCACCAGAGCACGATGGACCCATTTATGAACCATTATTCTCACCTTCCTCTGGCTTCAGCCCAGCTGACATCTCTGTTCGTACAGCTGCTTCCTCATTTTCATCCCCCACAATTTCCCTTTACTACCTTACTTTAGCTTTTTAAAGGGATTTGTCTACTAAGCCTCCTCTAAGTCGGAGCAAATAATTCGTCTGCAAATAATACAGGCTGTATCAAGGCAAGCCCACCATGATTTACCTGTTTTACTTGATGGACATCCACATAAGAGCATGAAATATAATGCTAAAATAGGAAGGAAAAGAGCAGGAAGAACACAGTAACCTCTTCTGAGATGGATTTTTCCTTTCATGGATGAAATAAGGTTTGCACAAGGGATATTTTTCCCCTTTTTTTAAGGGTATCATTGTGCTAACCTTTTAATAGCTGACCCCTTAGCTATTATCAGCTGGAGCACATTTCCTCGGAGGCTGACAGTCGCTGCACAGAGGATGAGGCTGCCGGAGGAGCTCTGGAAGGCAGCAGCTCCTCACGCTGCCCCAGGCATTTTCTGGCAGCTGAATTTTAATGGAGGTCCTGGTGGGGCAGCGCTGCAGAGCGAGTGATGTGCAGTGGCTCAGCAGGCACCAGGCAGGACCTCGCTGCTTGAGTCCTTTCCAGCAGACCGTGTCTTTTTACAGTGCTTTTTACAGTGCCTCCGTCTCCACCTTCCCCACAAACTCCACGTGCAGAAGAGGTGGGAACTTGGTGGGAGTTTAACTGTGGCTGGGCGCATCGAGCATCCTTTTACTTCCCTTTTACTTCTGCAGGCCTGGGTGGTTTTGCATTCAGGAGCAAAGCAGAGAGCCGCTTGCCACCTGTGTGATGCGCCTGTGTGGGGACATCCAGACCTGCTCAGGAAAGGGGACCCTGTCACTGCTTGCCCAGCAGACTGGCTGGGAGCCGTGCCTGTCCCACCAAAAGCCCTGGTGGGACTCTGCTCTGCTGGCCTGCAGCCCCTGTTGCAGCCTCTGCTGACCAGGAATTAAAATCTGTCTCTGCTGTACTGTTACACAATCTACTTTCCAGTTGTGTTGAGGTACCAGCTTGTTTCAAGCAGCAGATACAACCACTCCTATTCACCCAGAAACATACCAGATGTGTTTTGTTTCTAATACTATTGCAAACGTATATATTTATCATGCTGTTGTATTTCATTTTGCCAGCAGCTTTAAAAAATGCATGATTTAAAAATCCTCGCAGCCAGCATAGGTAGGGGAGGAGGGAGTGTTTAAAAATTTAGCTCATTTAGAGTAATTTTTAATCTCTCTCCCTAATTATTTAATCACTGAAATAGCACTGAGGATGTGTCATAAATAATGCTACATTTCTCTGTTTCCCCCAGCTAGCTGCTTTCTTCCTGGCTGAGGCACAATACAGTGAGGCAGAGCTCCTTCATCTTTTATTCTGATTGATCTGAATTCATATTATCCAGTAACACTAAAGCAATCTGGAAAGGAAACCGAAGGTAACTTTATATTTTCACTTGCTTTAACAAACAGGATTTCATTAAGAGTCATGTACATGTGGGCTTTTTCACCTTGTGTGCGTACACACACGCTCACACATGCATTTGGTGCCTTTGGTGGTGTCACTGGTCACCTCAATACAGGCTGTTCTCTGTAGCACTCCTCTTACAAATCAAGAAAAGAATTTGTTGATAAAATAAAATGCAGCAGAGTTACACTGGGGTGTAATGTATGAGATGGAAATTTGCTGTTTAGCAGGCACATGGGTGCGTGCAAGGAAGATGCTTGCTTCTTTACAGGGCTTTCTGTCCACAAAGGGCTTTCCTTGCCTTCTTGATTTCTCCCACTGCCCTTGGAAGAGGGATGAGCCCTCACATCTACCGCTTCCATGTTTAGCAAAATGGGGTTAGAAAGGGAATGGTACATATGGTCAGCTCTGGAGAATGAGCTGAAGTCTTCTCCAGCTCTGATTTGGATCAGTGCTTATGGTGCAGAACAGCATCCACATCCCTGGTGAGATACTGAAAACCCTCCTGAACCGGTGGGATGTCGCAGGATTCCCCACGCACAGCAGGGAGCCCACACGTGCTGCTCCCTCCCCATTGCATCTCAGGTGGATTCTGTGCGTTGTGGTGTTCCTCTGGCTGGGGCTGAGCCTGGACCCCATGCTTGGCACAGATGGTCTTGAACAAGCAAAGAGCTGAGCCCAAGAGCCTGAGACTGGGGTTTGCTCAGGGCCTGGAGGAAAAAAAAAATTCCCTGCATAGTGTTTTGAAAATATGCCCTTGAAAGTGCCGAGGGATAATAATTACCTGCTCTTAAGATTGCTTGTGATTTGCTTTATGGAACTGGGTTTTTCCCATGCCCTCCTTGCTTGCATCTGGCTATGCACTTGTGCTTTGCTGCTCCCACCCGACACCTCCCAGGATCCTGGCCGCAGGGAAGGGCTGCAGCATGGCTGGCTGCCCCCCATCTCACAGGTCATGGGCAGGGATTACAGCGCCAAACCACCGAAACACGAGGGAGCACGAGGAAAAGCGAACTCAGGCACGTGGAAACTGTCGGGATCCTCCCGCAGGTGTTCCCGCAGGGACTGAGACTGTGTGTGGGAGCTGTGCCGTCTACAACTGCCCCTTCATTAGAGGTGAACTCTCTCCTGTTGTTGCTCTTCCCCTGGGGCCTCTTCTGCTGCTTACTGGTCACTGGGGCAGGAGAGTTTGCATCTGCCTGTACTGAACCCAGAGGGGTATGATGAGAAAAACTTCAAGTTGCACCTGAGATGCTTTGAGCACAGAAAAGCTCAATTCTTTCACTTTTAAACATTCTGCAATGCGTGTTTGTGATGCTTGGCACGAGACAGACATGGTTACAGCTGGGAGCTCTGGGCAAAGATGAAGCAATAGGACATGCAATTACACTGACGTAAATTAATTTTTCTTAGAACTTTTCATGAATGCTTTAAATTTTGCATGAAGCGCTCAGGCATCAATGGACTCTTCATCAAAATTTTTCTTTGCATTTCCATGCAAGATGTACGGGGAGTGGATGCTGAAATGCAGATTAAAATTTTGTCTCAAACATCATAACCTGTATAACAAAAAAGCTGCCACATAAAAAAAACTGGGGACATGGGGTGTGCTGTCCAGCATCTGAGTGCAGGATCAAGGAAAGAGCAACAAAATATGGGGATTTTGGAATACTTTCTCGGTATGTGTAACAGGTGGCTGGAGAGGGCAGCTGCTGAGATGCTGTGCGCAGGTGCCCCCATGGCCACCTCCCAGTGCAGGCAGGGCACAGCAGGGCCGGGCGGTGTTGCACGCTCACACGCGTGCGCACGCACAAATAACCACCAAATGAAGAAAATGGCTCTCCCACTGAACGCAGAAGAGGTGCAGCATAGCTGCAGCAGCAGGGGTGTGCTGTACATGGGAGGCACTACCCAACAACCGATGGTGAAAGAGTGATGCCAGGATGAAGGTGTGGCTATCCCTCTATATTTGACTGCCTGTCTCCAAGCTCCCAGCAAGGAACCAGAGAGCAGTTATTTTCTTTCTCCTGGTGCTCTCAGAGGTGCTTTGACACCCAGGTATCTGCTTTCCAGGAATGCAATTTAATTCATGGAAAGGCGAGTGTCAGATTACTGGGAAGAGTATGTGGTACGGATCCAATTTTTTTATATGAGCTGTAATTCCCGTATAAAATGCTGTGGCCATCCTGAGTTAAGGATGCACGTCCATTTTGTCACTTCAGGCTGTGGTGTACTTCAGTTTGTGTATATGAGGGGATTTATGCTATATCTCAGATCTGTCTCTGGAGATCAGGCTCTCCCAGAGGAAAAGGCTACTGTGAGGAACGGCCCTGCCAAAGAGGGAGATTCTGTGTTTCTTTATTAATCATTTCTTTCTGAAAATCAATTAGCTGGCAGAGGCAACCCAGCAAGTCTCTCGGTAGCTATGGAGACGGACTGAGGAGCCAGGGGAGAAAAGTACAGTTTATTCATAAAAAGTCCAAATTTTGTCTTCTGGTATTTTTAACCTTTTAGAGACAATTATAAACTATCTTAATTAGAAATGTTTATTGCCTGCTGTAAAATGGTGCTTGCTGCTGTCTGGACAGAAGGAGCTGTATGTGCCTTTCCTCGGCTCCCCCCGATCCATACTCATCCTCCTGCTTTGGTGCTGCTTTTGGTGCAAAACGGGCTGGGATTTATGTATGAAATGTGCTGAGTACTTTCCGTTCCTATTAAAATAACAATTTTGCACTGGAAGCCAAATAAGAAAAGCTGATTTAAGCATGGAGTATGATAATTAGTGTTTCACGAGGACCCCTTGCAGCCCTTGAGTCTCATTCCAGCACCTGGGTGTTTGCGGCCTGTAGCCCCCTGCTGCGCTGGGGCTGATGTGCAGGTTTTGCAGGCAGCACTGCCTTTACTTCAGAGTAACCGATTCTTCCCGTTTTCTAGCTGTTGGGCTGGGGTGTAAAGGTCTGCACTGTGCTGATGCCTCGGGGTCAGCTGGAGATGGTTTATTCAGGTTGTCTTTAAGAAAACTGGATGTAGTGTTTCCCAGTGTGGTGCTGTACCGTTTTTGGAGTGGAGGAGAAGGGGCACAAAGACGCAATTACACCCCACATGTGCCCCTGTTGTGGGCACACGCTTTGCAATATTGCAGGGTGGCCCAAATCTGTTTCTCGAGGTGGGGCATTGAGGGGTTCCTCAGGGAAAAAGTGTTTTCTTTTCTGGGAGCAGTGCTGCAGCTCCAGCACTGAGAGGTCCATGTCTGTTCTTTTTTCTGCTTTCCTGTAGGCATCCTGGCCAGAAGAGATCACACCTCCTTTGGCCAGGGGCTGCAGTTTGAGCATGTCAGTTTTTCTCTAGCACTTTCCAAAAGGAAATTGTTCTAATATCTGAGAATGTTTTGTTTTGAATATGGCAAAAATCTTCCATGCAAAAGAACTTTGAAGGAAAACTGCTTCACTTTGAAAACTCCCCTGTAGAGAACTTAAAAATTTTGCTTTTAAAGGTCTGTGTTTTATTCTTTTTGATATGTTGATCGTAATACACTGCATGGCAATAGGGTCTTGGTCCTTTGGGTGGTCCATCTGTGGCACAGCTCTGAACCTCATCCTCAGCATCCACAGGAGGGTTTGCAGGGCAGAGGGTGCATATGGGGTGCTGGGGAGAAGCCTGGGAGGGGAGGGGGGGCTGGCCCTGGCCCAGAGGGTGAGAAGGTGTTTCTTCTTGGAAGGTATCAATGACAAAAGGTGTATCTGGGTTGCGCTTTGGAAGGACCTTGGAACAAGCAATGGTGGAGCTGTCTGCTTTAAGGGATGCTTGGATTGTGTGGTCTGCTGTGTGGAGGAGGCTGCGGCTGCTGGTTTGTTAATCAATATGGAGGGCACCGGGGGGACATGCTGGACCCGTAAATCTGTTAGCGTGTCCCAAAGATCTGTTAGCATGTCCCCATGGCTCAAAGCCTGAGCGGCAGCAGGTACCAAACCAGTAGCAGATCCAGATCTGAAGGTGCTTGAACTCTCCCAACAGCCTCATGCACACCACCGGCTCCAGCAACCTAGCACCCTCCATGCTGTAGGAGGGACGAAGCAGAGAGGTGATCCCCGCAGGGTCCTGGACCCCTGGGGCTGCTGCTGCGTGGGTGGGGGAGCACACAGAGCCGATGGAGCCCCTGCCTCTGAGTAGCAAATGTAAAAAATGTAATTCAAATCCATAAATACCATGAAATTCAAACTGCAGCCTGACTGAAGGTGTAGCAAAGACGTGGTGGTAAAGGTGACATTTCAGGGTCCTGTAATTATTCAGCCGGTGATTTCCGCAGCTAGTCTGACTGCTTTGCAAGGCAAAGCATATTTTTGTAGCAGCCTGCTTTCTGTATTTTAACCTGGCCATGAAAAATCAAGATATCTTATTCACACTTACACCTCTTCACCAGCCAGATACGTGGTAGGAGCCAGCATAAGCGACAATTTTGTTGCAAATGCAGGAAAGCCCCAGCATGGAATTCGTTTTGCAGATACAGGTCCTGAATCTATTCCCAGTTGCATAGGAGTGTCAATCAGGAATAACAGCCTCAGTCAGTGTAACGCAGCCCCCAGAGATTTTTTTTTTCAGCAGTGAGCAAGGTCAAAACTTAAACCCATTTTTGTGTCTGTGGAGCTAAAAGCGGCAGATTTTTCCTTGTGAAGAGAAGCCATCCTGATCCCTGGGAAACGGTTATATGTGTGTGTCCAAGAAGATAGCCAGAGACCCATTTTCTAGCAGGTAATTGCCCAGATTTACTCCTGAAGACCTCCTTAAAAATTTTATTCTTAACTGGCATGTGCTGCAATGCATTGCCATAGGGGACTTCTAATTTTAATCAGGACAAAATAAAAAAGGGGGAAAGGCCTACAGCTGCCCCCCCCCCCCCTCCCCCCGCAGGCTTGCAGTGTGCTGCTGCCTCGGCTGCCCCATGGGTGATGGAGGGGCTTTGTGCTGCTCAGAGGAAAACCTTTTGGATTGCTCGGTTCCAGAAATATCGTGTGTACATAGCGTTTAAAGAAAATTCTTCTTATCACTTTCTTGCCCCC
>VYZV01038908.1:0-75085 GCA_013401275.1 Pandion haliaetus | reverse complement strand
CCCCCCCCCCCCCCCCAGTTTTCTACAGCCTCCTTTGCTATTTCTGTAATGACTGATGCCAAACGAGGCCAGCGCATGCCCTTCTCCGGCTGAGGTGGTGTGATGCTTTGCAGGCTCTGGGCTCTTGTCACTTCAGTCCGCTGCTGGTTTCAGGCTCCTCTCGAGCACAGTGTCCTTGTGCCCTCAGTCCTGCTCCCCACCTGCTCGGGGCCGCTCCAGCTCTGCTGCCGGTGTCCCAGGAGGGAGAGTGAAAATACTCGTGGATTTCTGGGGGAGGACAAGTTGGCACAGAGTGACAAACCTATGACATTTTGTATAAAATTGCAATTTCATCTTTTTTTTTTTTTTTTAAAAAGCCATTAATGAGTACATTCCTGTGAAATCCTGTGCTGTTTCCTGGTTAACCCATTGTTATGATTTCTCCTCTGTTGTTCCCAGCATGTTGTTTTCTGCCTTGGTTTCTGCCCCATCCTCTGTCTGTGTGATGCTTTGTCCTGTGACACTGAGCTGCACTTGGGTGTGGGTCTGGGGAGATCTCTCCATGTCAGAGATGATTAACGCTTTTTGGGCAGAGCCTTTGCCTGAACACCAGTGCAAATGCGAGTTATACAGTGAGTGCAAACGTGGTGGGGTACCAAGGACTATGGCCAAAAATGGCCACAATTTAAGGCCTTGTGTCGGCTTTGATGTCAAGGCCAGCAATGAAAGAATAAACACCATCCCCTTCCTGCCTTGCTCTGCTGATTGCTTTCAGCAAGAATTGAAGATTAAAAAAATTTTGGCTCAGCAGAGGTACATGGCATCCCACTGCCTGTGCGCTGCGTGGCATCACACCCATGCCAGCAGCCATTGCAGAAAACCCTTTTAGTTTCAGGATCTGCCCTTTGGATTTTAAGAGGCTGAAGTGATAATTGACAGCTTGTGAGAGGGATGATACCCTTGCACTAGAAATGCTTGGGAAGATACTTGAGATCTGATCTGGTCTGCCGGTGAGATCAGAGGCTTGAACCCAGATTTCGATTTTCAAGCTGGGAGCAGTGGGTTCTGAGACCTGCTGGGTGTTACGCCACGCATCCTGCAGACCAGCTTTCCCATGAAATAGTTTTGTTCCAAAGGCCTCAGATTTGTGCCTGTCTTGCTGATGTTCTCTGAGCCTACAGAAGTATTCCAGTTCCTGGCCTTCCTCTGCTTCAATCTTGGATTGAGGTTTTTTTTACATCCCTCCTGTCTTCCATATTTTTAATGTTTCTGTCTACACTGTGCCTTTATATATAGTTGGGAATATTAGAAAGCTTTGCTGTTAATGTGTTAGGGAGCAGACTGTCTTTCCAGGAGGAGGTGTGGTGCCTCACAAACTTTGCTTTAAGCTGCCAGGCCACTTCTCATTTGCTGCACCTGAATGTTGCACAGATAGTGAGTGACAGCAGGTGGCAAAGACTGGAGCTGTGTGTGCTGGTGACACCTCGAAACTCTCCCCATCCTGGGCTGGAAGAAGTATCTGTATCCTACTGCAAAGGAGCGCGCTTGCTGTGTCAGAGGCATTCAGCAGAAATGTCAACGAACCAAACTTAGATGTGCTGCCAGAGGGCAAGAAGAGACAAACACCTCCTGTTTACACTAGGTGCCTGTTTGGCCTTGTGCTTCTGGTGTTTATTTTTTGTGCGAGACACCTGGGAGCAGTGCTCAACAGGGACATGCTCCAAGTGCCGGGGTAACGCTGCCACCAAATTACTGCTGTGGCTGCGCAAAGCACCCTTGCCAAGGAGCGAATGTGTGGCTCGCCAAACCCTGTGGTATCTGCCCTGTGGAGTAGGTCTGTGGTCTCTGCTCGCTGCACGTGGTTACCAAGTGGTGTAAGATCCTGTGGCTGCAGACAGCAGTGGCACTTTGGGGCTGCTCAGCCCCTGAGGGAGCCTGGGTGCAACCAGGAGCAGGACAGCCTACCGCGTTCATTTAGAGCAGCATCTGCTAGAGGCTGTCAAGGAGCTGTTGTTAATCTTAACTCCATTGGTGTCATAGGAGATAGGGAAAAACTCCACTTTCCTAGAAGAAACAGAAAATGGATAATTCTCTGTCCTAACTTGAATATTTTAGCTGCAACTCAGTATTTGTGCTTATTGCTGTAGTGCTTTGCCCTGGTGCCCTCCCCACTTCTTCCTAGCTGAAATCTGGATGCTGCAGCCATTGTGTGAAAGGTGGGAAGAGCTTTACGGAGCTTTGAATTGCAAAATCAAAGGAGTGAATATTCTGTGTAAATAAACAGAAAATATTTATGATGGGTTGGCATTTGGAAGGTTTGGTGGTGATTTGGATAACACTCTTGGCTGTCTCACAGTGCTGGTGGCCAGAAATAGTCCTGTATTATGGGCAAAATAAAGAGCATATAAAACAGCTTAGTACAATTTTGGAGAGAATCCTTTAAAAATTAATTGCGTGTGCTCCAGAGAAGGTGACCTGTTAGAGTTGCTCTGGAGCATCTTGTGCTCTCTCTTTTCCTTGCCATTAGTGATCTGTTTAAATATTCCCGCAGCATTTGGGGCACTATGGATGGGCTATGCTAACTGTATTTTGGTATGCTTCTATATAATCCACCCACAGCCCACCCACAGCCCCTGCAGGTGAGGGGTCTCCCTGCTCCTAGCCAGGGTCCCTCCCTCCTTGCAGCCCCGGGGAGGATGAACATGGCAATTTGAGTGATCCCAGGGCTCCGTTCCCCAGACCAGGGGTGAGGGGAGCTGTGCGCAACTGCTTTGTGACACTAGGGTGTCCTTAAAAAATAGAATTAAATCTGAACTTTGGGGGTCGCTTTTAAAATAAGCGGACATCCCAGGCACACACCTGATTTAAAGTAGTGTCTACCATGTTTAGATTTTTGTGCATCCAGTGGCTAGTTGAGTTTGTTTATTGAGATGGCTGTAAAACTGAGCACCAGCTTGATGGTATGTTGGACAGAAGAAAGAAGGCAGGGATTGCTGCCCTTGTCAGTGTTGGGCAATTTGGTTTGACTGTAAACCCAATATTCACTTCTTACTCCCTGGCTGCTGGCACCGGTAGCACTTTCCACGCAGGGCTGAGTTTGCTGGAAGTCCTTTTGATGATTTGTCCTGCTGTGGATAGTTGCCCCTCCACGGAGGTGTCTTATCCTAGCAGAGATGATTTTGATTCTGGAAATGAGCCTGGCTGGGTGGTAGCGAGCACCCTGCACTGAGGCATGGGGATGCCAAAGCTGCACATCCCCTTCCTCGTGAGCCAGCTGGAGCTGCTGCCTGGGGAGCAGAGACGTGGTACAGCTGGACTTTACATGATGTCCCTTTGCTGAGGGGCATCGGTTTTCAATTTCTGTAAGGGGCTCAGCTTGCAGATGCTCTGAAAATATTCCCTTGAGTAATATTATTTAGCACCACACTTCTAAAACTGTGTTCTGAGTTTCCACTTGCTGTACAGTCTATAGGGTTACAGGTAAGAAAACAAATAATCCTGACATCAGGCTAAGGGAAAGTGTATACGGCAGCTTTTACTCACAAGGTATTGCCGGACTGTGCTCCGCTTTCCGCACAGGGCTGTATCGCTGTACCTCCGGCAATGCCCATGCCCTGAGCAGCAGCGTTTGCTCCCCAGAGGCCACTGGAGAGGGGCTGTGCACCGGCCCATTGCCTCCCTCTTCCTCCTCCTTTCTCCAGAGACATCAAGAAGAAAACTAATGTAGTTTATCTATAGTAGCTTATTGCTTAAGGGCAATGTTTACCCTTCAGTGCTGTCATGGGGGAAAAGGAGGTAAATAAGACTATCTGAAGCAAAGAAATACTGAAGAGGAGTATCAGGTTCCTAGGCAAGTCTTGATAGTTGATATTTTTAACCTAAAATGTGATATAGATTGGAATTTCTGAACAACCCTATCTGAATAATTGGTTCTGCCAAAATGTTGCCCTAAATACTCCCCCCCCCGCCCTTGGCTTTCCTTTACCAGGGGGTTCACAGCATTTGACTCATCTCTGTTGAGCTGCAGGTGGGGCTTTGAGGCAAAGTGTATGAGTGTCCCTGTAGTAAAACCGGTTTAGTGATGGGAAGAATAAAATGCTTTGGAAACCCTTTGTAGGGAGCTGAGGCCTCAGAAGGGAGCGCAGCAGGAGCACAGCCCCGGGGGCTCAGAGGGTTTGGTTGAATTTGGGCAGCAGGGACAGGAGGGTCACCTGTGATGGTCCATGGGTGTGTGAGCTTTTTGCAGAGGACTGGGCAGGCACAGATGCATTGCACTTTGCTCAACCTCTGCAGAGAGGAAAAATTCAATTATTTCAATTAATCAAGCAGACATCACCCTGCTTCCTCAGTGCACTAGATGGTAGAGTTATAAATTAATGAATGCTACTTTAGCATGAACAGCTCAAAAAGTTCTTCCTCTGTAGCAGTCCAGAGTTTGGGTAGATAATATCATAACAATGATGCTGAAGTTATCCCCTCTCGCATGAGAGGACATCCTTTCTCCTTCAAGAAACAGGAGGGAAATGAACCTGGAAATTAGTTTGTGATTGAAGCTGTTGGTGAGCGAGCAAACCCCACTGGTGAGCAGTGCCGGTGCTGTCTGGGGAACCCAGCTGCCTGACACCTTTCAACCCTCACCTGGGTGTGCTGCGGCTGGACATGAGCTGGTCCCGCCAGAATCGTATCAGCCTGGTTATTAGCACAAGTGCTGCAAGTGATGCTGAATGAAACATGGGGATGCGGCTGCACTTGGCTTGGCTCTGCCCAGGCTTTGCTCCAGGGCAAACTGCAGCAAAATCGCCTCTTTCTCATGTATTTCCTTTAGTAGTGAGAACTTTGGCAGTCACTGATGTGAATTGGGAAACCTCCACTGACGAGGAGGATTTTTTTTTAGGCTGGCTGTGCCATCTTTGTTAAGCAGCTGATGCATCCAGGAGCCCCAGCTTCCCAAAGCAAACCTGTGCTGTCTTGGGTAGTGTGGCACAGATTTTTAGTCCTGCTTAAAATAATACACAAAAGCTGTTACCATGCATCTCCATCAGGTGCATCGTCACATGTGGCAATTTGGGTGTTTGTTGTATTTGATTCCTTTTTGTTTGTCCCTGTGGCAAATGAGAGGTTTCTTTTGCAGCTGCAAACAAACTCTGGCAATGTCGAGGAAGCCTAAGCATGTTCCTGCTGTAGAAGAATTGTTTCTCTATAACCTATCTTTGAAGCACACAACTTATAAAAGCTTTCAACAGCATTGTGCGAGGCGGTGCTGCTTGGCTGGGCACGGAAAGCCAAGGGCTTCAGGAGCAGGCTGGTGTCCCAGGTCGGAGAGCCCTCCATGCACTTGCTGTGTGCTCGGCCCCTCGTGCTCCAGGTGCAGCCTCAGCAGCTGCTTCCCTGCCTCTGTCTCAGAGGATGAACTACCCAACCAGTTCTTCTCTTTCATGTCATTCAGTTGAGTACTTTCAGGATGCTGAGGATGTTTCGGTTCCTCTTCCCCATACCTTGCAAGCCAGAGAAGAGAAGGTAAGACAGCTTTAAGCAAAGCTGTTCTTCCAGAAGCCTTTAAGTATAACCTGGTAATGGCATGAGGCTGCTCAAAACAGTGCTTGGTATTACTGCATACGAGTGCAATATATTCCACTATATTTTCCTTATTTCTGCCTGTGTTTTCTCTAGGTGACTTATAAAACGTGCCCAGTAACAAACCGGACGGTTTTAAGTATTTACAGAATGAAATACACACATTTGAATTCAGTGCTTGGTATATTTTGAGACAGCAGCAAAGGTGCCCTGGCGATGCTGGCAGGCTGGCCTGGCATCGTCCGCTGCCTGCGCAGGGGAGGTGGAGATGCCAACAGCCTCTCCTCACCACCTTCTGCCAGGCGTTTGTGTCCGGGAGCTGGCAGAGCCCCTCGGGGTGGTGAGTCCCCCTCTGCTATTGCACAGTGTGTGACGGGCAGGAGAGGGCTCATCTGCCACAACACACAATTCTGTTCTGCCTGAAGAGCGCTCAGTGCCACAATAAAATGCAGTTTGTGCTACTTCTTTATCAACTGGTGGGGTATTGGTTGCAGTGGAGTAATAGCTGCAGGGGTATTGGTTTACAATACAGTAAAACTGGGCTACATGGGGACACTGTAATTGGAGTTTCAATTCAATGAAAATATCTCTAGAAAGAAGTAATCTTGTCTAGCTCAACAGTAGCAAACTGATGTCTAATTAAAATTAGACATTCTCGATTACTTTCTAAATGGATCTGATGACTTTGTTAATCTGAAGTGATGAGGCAACTCTGTCTTTGTCAGCATATTAAGTATTACATGCCACGTTCTGGATGTGATGCAAAAGGGTGAATAGCAGCTGCTGCTCCAAGTCCACGTGCCCCTTGGTGTGGGCCACCTTCCCCAAAATATCTTGAGTAGAAGTTGTTTGGAAATCTTTCCTCACGTATCCACCTGCAGAGAGCAGGTCCATAGGAAATCCTGGAGAAGAAAATTATGGTGGGTAATTAAGTACCTTTTCATATAGGATTCATATAGGATACTGTCCAATTTCTGTCTTTAGTCTCTTTTTTTTTCTAGCTCAAATAAAATTCCATTTTTCTCTGACCATCTCAATGTTTTCTCTCGTGGCAGCCAAAGGGCTGTTATGTGGGTACAGGGTTGATGACTATTTAAAAAAAAAAAAAAAGCCTTTTTACCATCTTTGTAGCAAGCTGATTTTTCTGTGGAAAAATTATTGATATCTTCTGGCAAGAAGAGGGAGGAAACTCTTGATATTTTGATTAAATGTTCCATTTTACGATTAGAAAAATGTTTTGAATTGTAGAATGCCATGTGCAAGCGTTAAATATTTGAATGCTTTTTTTCCTGAATGCCCCTCTGAGTGTGCTGCAGATCTGGCCCCTGCTGCAGGGCACGATCCTGTAGCTGATTTGTAACTTAGAGTTATATGACATGAAGCTTTTACCTCTCAGTAAGGCTCGGGATATAGGAGGAGATTGGCATGTACTTCTGTTGAAACACCTCATTACTGGCTCAGCAGTGAGTGAGTGTGGCAGTTATCCCAGCCCATCCCAGCCCGGGGATGCAGTTTGTCATGGGGAAGAAAGAGGCAGCCTAGACAAATAACAGGGAAAACTGTCATCTCGCTTGGCACAGCTGGCTTTGTGTTTGCCAAGGTGACGAGCTGGTAAGAAAAGCTGCCAAAGATGTTGTTTATGTTCTGTAACTTGGTGATAAATATCTAAGGGCATGTGGCATCCTCGCACGGGTTTCACGTTTGTAGTTTCCCCCTTCGCAGAACTGCTCCTTCCATCCCTAGTCCTGTTCTTCCCGTATGTGGTAGCACCAGTCTTCAACTTAAGCTCCTTTTCAGGAGCTTCCTTCCGTGTGTGTTATTTTATACTTATCTGCATTGAATTTCATCTAATGTTTTGTTATTAACAGTCTGGAAACAAGAGACTACAAATAAGATGCCTGTAAAATGCAGTTCCTGATCACAAGGTGCTTTCCCAGCTGTTTCAATGTCTTTCCTTAGAATAAAATGGTCTGGAGCTGACAGTCTTGGCTTTTCACGTGCGGCGTCTGATCTCTGAAGGTGTTATTCCTCTACCCCTCTTTCTTCAGTGCTTTCTGGTCTGCTCCTCCGAGGGCTCATCCGGCGCTGCTGCTGTGCCAGCCCTGCTCCGCTGCAGGAGCTGTCAGCCTCAGCCTTGCTCCCGTTCAGTGTTGCACATCTACATAGTGAAAACCATTAATTTCGCCTGCAGTCTGTTAAGCATATCATCTCCCCAGCGTTTTCAGCAGTTGATATAAACCACGTGTGGCATCTGCACGTGACAGCTGGAGAAGATGGCTCGCAGACAATGCGCTTCATTCAGATGCTTTTTGGATGTCAAAATTGCTCCCTATTCTCTGCCTACTGTCAGCGTAATAGTTCTTGTGTCATAACTAAATTCTGACATCTGGTTTTTGCAAAGGGCGTTGAAAAGGATGCAGATAATAAGTCCAGAAGATTTTTTATTATCCCCCTTCAGAGATGATGCTCAGTCTGCAAAGCATCTCCGAGCTGCCTGCATGGTAAAGTCCCTGGAAAGACCAGCCAGCGGCTTTTAATCCTAATGGAGAGCACTTTGATTGCAGCTTTAGACCAAAGAGAAGTGTCACCTGTGTTTTAGATTTTTCAGTTGTACAAAGGCTTTCATTTCCCCTACAGGTTTATAAAAATAAAAGTATGTGGGCTTCTGTCTCACTGGCAGTAATTATCCATCCCTGGTCTTTTTCTACAGCAGGTCTGTGCAGGAAGTATTGTTTTCCCTTCCAGTAGATCACGCTGATGGATGCAAAGCACGTTTGCATGCACAGTCTGGTTCCACTTGAATGTGCAAATTCTGTCATCTCTGTTTACTTTTAATACTGCAAATTGAAGTAGTGCTAGTAATTCCTAGCACAAATTTAGGATCTAGCTCTGACCTCTTAGACAATGTAGCTCTTAGAATAGTATAAGCTGTTGTATTTGCTGACTTTCACCTGTTCTTCATGTTCAGAATACTGTTTTATGAGAAATAGATATAATCTATCTGTACTTCACTGCTAAGGGAGATAAAAACGCAAGCTGTGAGAATGACGGTTTCTGACAACAGCTTTCCTGGGACGCTGTGCTTGGACTCACTGCTCCATCAAGGTGCAGTGCTATGTTGTGTTCTCTGTCTCTTCTCAGCACTGTAAGAAGCAATGTGAACCAGTAAGGTGTTTGCTCATACACTCAGTTACCTTTCGAAAGGAGAGGATCTTAGGCAGTATCTTCAAACCTTATAGCTGACCTGTTTTGTAATTCCATCACATCACAAATTTATAAGCAAACAGGATTTTATTCTCCAAAAACTCCAAGTAGAGAGGATCTGACAGCATCACAGGAAATATTTTACCAAATCTGTGTAGTCCTGAAATATTAATGCTAAACGAATACCGAGGACAGGCTCACTGTTGTACCACAGGCAGCTCTGGGAATCTCAGCTGACATGTAACTCCTGTTATGGGTTTTGCTGGTAAATTTGGGAAATGGTTTCCTTCCTTGAGCAGACCCTGCAATGTTTGCCTCGCAGCAGTGGGGCTCAGCAGGTTGCAGAGCCATGTGTGGCCGAGTGCCACTGCAAGTGACTGCAGTGGGACAAGGCTTTTTTTTTTTTTTTTTTTTGTCCCATCTGGTCGAGGTCTCTCTGTTCTGCCCCTGGTAGTGTTTTGCAGCTCGGCATCGGCCCTGGTCACTCTCCTGCTCAGGAGATTCCCTGCTTGGCACCCAGCAGGGAGAACTGGTAGATCTGATCGTGCCTTTCATAGCCTTCCCTGCTGAAAGCCATCACTCGCTGTGTGCGCTCTTGATTACAGAACAGGCAGGAAAAAAGCAAACAGAAGTATTTCTGTCTTAGCTCTAAAAAGGCTTTTTTTTTGGGGGGGGGTGGGGAGCATGGAGGTGGGGAATGGGGCAGGAAGTCTTTCTATTTACACTCTGTGGCTCTGGTGCTGTTTTCTTGTCTCCTTCACCCTTGCCTTGTTCTTACTTAGCTTTAAGGACGGTGATGCTGGCCTGGTACCAGGCTTCTGCGTGGCAGATACAGGTAGAAATCTGCCTTCCCGCTGCTCAGCTGTGTTTAGTCTTTGACTCGGCTACCGAACGTACGGGCACTGCAGGGTGTGCGGGAGCCTTCTGTCCACCAGCGGGGCATTGCTTAGTGCAGGAAAGCATACACCAAGCCCCATGCTTTTCTGCTGGTCGCCCTTGGCAGCTGGGCTTGCACGGCTGAGTTGTGGAGGTGTAGTTATAGCTGCTAAGTGGAAATTCAATGGAGAAGTGGAGGAAGCATTATTTGTATCTGGGGGGGGCTGTCCTTTACACAAATATCCAGATGCAATAATGCAAATCTGCTCTTTATACAAGGACCCAGCCTGCAGATGTGGCTGTGGTTTTCCTTTGTGCGTTAAGTTGCTGTATCACGTGCTATGCTGCTGCCATGGCTTTTGTGGTCTCCTGCTCCATTCGTGGCTTACAGCTCTGCATCAAAGAGTCTCCAAGGTACTTGGGGAGATTAAAAGGATGATTAAAAAATAACAACAAAACCAGATCTAGCAGTCTTTTAAAAGGGGATTTATTTGTAATCGCAAAGAGAGGAAAATGAGGTCCCAACCTGCTGTGCTGCAAAGCAGGAGAGTCACGTTAAGACTTGAGCTGGATCCTGGTTCATTTATGATCTTCGCCATCTGTAATTAAATGTAAGTTTTTCTGGGCAGAATGTATCTGCCTGCTTATACTGCATTGAAATATGATACTATATTTTTAGCAAATAATACCAAAATTTCTGTATTTTATTATTTCTTGTGTTTGTTTAACTTCACAACCGTGTGAGGCGCTGTGGGAGCACAGTGCAGCAAGAGCATCCCCAGAGTGGCTCTGGGGTTTGTAGGCACACCAGGGACTGGGAAGTCACTGAACTCCCTAGATAAAGTCAAGCTTTGGGATAAGCCCTACATACCAGCAATAAATTGAAAGACTTAATTTTTCTTTAAGAAAATAACTTTCTAATATAATTTTGACCTGCCTTAATAAAAATATTAGAAAAAGAATACAAACTTTGCATTAGGAACATGGAAATATCCTTGTCTCTCCATGCCACAACTTTCAGGCTGTCTTATGTTTGTCCTTCTTGCCTTTGTACAAGAGGAACACCTTTTTGTTTTATTTTTTAGCATTTTCATTGGAAAATGATTTCTAAAGTGAATAATCATGTAACACATCTACTGTTTTTCTCACAAGTCTTTGAAGCGAAGGAAGGCAGAACGTTTTTTTTCCTCTGAATGTGTTATTGTCCTAGCTGAAGCCCCAGCGCATGCCCTGTCCTGCAGCACACGGGGGGGAGTGCTGGAGGCCTTCGCTTGCAATTAATTTGTATATAGAAGAATTATGTAAATAGGTGTAATTATAGCACACAAGTCAATACTCTTGCCTGTTGTGCCCAAATTCTGAGCAAATTCTTTCAGTCCTTCCTGTGCTCAGATGCTTGTCCAAAACCTGAAGGGTGCTGTTAGAGCAAAGGGCTGTTGGTGCGATGCTCTGCAAAGCACGGGCAGCCACAGCCACCTGCAAGGGTTTGTAGGGCTGTGGGAGAGTTGTCAAGGAGCTGTCGGCAGGTTGCGTGCTCAAATTTACTAGTATGCAGCCTCTGTTCTGGTTTTATCTTCAGCATTTCATGCTCATAAATTCTGTTCAGTCTATTAAATAATTTCTCATTAAGAATAATTTATTAACGGGTATTGGGTGGGAATCTTCAGGCGTGACGAGGCTGCGGCGAAGCAAGCAGAGACAGGGTGATTTTTGCTGTGTCCCATTTGCAGGCAGTGATTTAGCTCCTGCCCCCTTTTTGTGCTGCCTCTCCTTAACAATTCAGACCACTTTTCTAACGTAGTCCTGGAAGATCAGTCAAGTATGTAATTTCTAATTATTACAACTGCCAAGAAAATAGAAACTTGTATTGTTGTCAGAGGGAGAGGAGCATGAAGAGTCTGGCTTTCTGCCTTGTAGCCCTTGGGAAGGGACAAGAGGTGGCTCCAGCTGGTCTTCTTGTGGGTCCAAAGCTGCGGGTGTGCGGGAGCAGGACTGGGCAGAGGTAGTGCCCGTTCAGGTGCAGCCAGCTGCGTTACTGCCTGACCCTCTTGCCTGTGAAATGCCTTTGAACCCGTCTTCCCTCCTTGCATTGTTATGAGAGCCCAGCTTCTGAGGGAATTATGATAAGATAATGGCAGTAATCGGAACCGAACGCTTCATTATCTGTCAGGTGGCTTACAGACCTGGATGCTTTTTTTGTTTTTGTTTTTTTTTTTCCCCTGGGAAGCAGAACATGTTGATTTAAGACTTTGTCATTTCAGAATGCTCAGTGTTGAGGGGCAGATTCAGCTACTAGCAATGAGGCTGGCATTTGTTACGCTACCATCAAGAAGGGCAGTGGTGCTTGGTAGGAAACTGGGAATCTGCCCGTTTACAACTGCATTTCTCCGGGCGGTATAGTTGCCACTTTCTGGAGTGTTTGTGTTGGTTTTATTGCAATGGCAGAGCGTAACAGCTCCCAGCTGTGGAGTGGTCCTGGCCTTGCTTTGCAGCCTCCCCCAGGAGGTGTCCAACTCATTTGCTGTGTTTGGTCTTTCTGGATCCCTCTGACATACGTGTCTGTCAGAGGATCAGCAGAAAATTCCCAAAAACGGGAACTGGGGTGGCTGCAGGACTGAAGAGGCACCGGTGGGGGCTGGCAGTCCTCAGGGTACCCGATACCCACGGGTGGTACGGGGCTAGGAGCCATGTGAGGATCACCACTGCTTTCCAAGCTTCTACGGAGTTATTTTTTTGGTCAAACCTATTTCTGGATCTCTTATATTTCTGGGAGAGGGAGAAATTTCTGTGCTGAGCATAGCACAAATGCCCTCTCAGGGCAATGCCTGTGTGATGCAGGGCTGTGACTCAGCTGGGAGGAGGCTGCATGGGATGGATGGCTGTGCTGTACAGGCTGTGAAAAACAAAAGTCCTCCAAAAACCAAAAGGCAAAGAACCTGGCATAAGTTTTTCCTACCCATCTTGATAATTAAACATCTTTGTTTTGGGACTTTATCAAACTCAGCGCAGTTTCAAGGCAGTTCTGGTCTCTAATTGGGGTCCTTGGGGAAAACCACTTGGAATATTCAAAACCATCTCTGTGTTTGATAATGGTATGTATATCTTCTGCTTTTCTGTCTCTCACATTTCTGCATGAAGAAGTTCAAGAGCCTTGCGTACCCAGAATATTACTTTTGTTTTTATTCCTTTGGTATTGGGGGATGCTGTGGGGCTGCCCTCACAGCCCCAGGATGGGGAAAGCAACCTTTTCCCTGAAAAACACATCTTTGAGGCTGCAGAAAGCAGCTCTGTAGCAGCAGGTTGGATGAGAGTAAATTGCTTAACAGGTCCTTGCTAATACCTATAAATCATGTGAAGAGTCCAAAAATTTCACTGATACCATATATTGTTGCTTGTCACAAATGCTGTAATACATCATTACGTTGTCTGAATAGCATAAAATAACTCAACAAAGAACTAAAGGCAGGACACATCTGGCATGTCTAGACTGGGAAAATAGGTTACATTTGAAAATGTTAGCTCTTCCCCAGAGTCACTCATGACCAGTGAACGTATTTTTGAAAGTATTAAATTGCATTTGCACTAGGAGCAAAATCATGTTTAAATTGCTATTAACGAACACATTTTCAAGTGTGGTCTATTTTTCCTCATTTGTAAGTGGCTGTTATCAGTTGAGCTGTCACCAACAGAAGAGGGGATGTATGAAATGTGAAGAGGTAGGAAATGTTAAAGGAGGCTTTTTTATTATCCCCAATATTTGGTTTGGGTTAATTTCAACATTTGGCTGCAGATTCCTATAACCCATTTTACTGAAACCAGTTTGTGTCTCCATTAAAGAAAGGGGTAAGTAGGTTGGGGAATGTGGGGTTTCTTGGTAAGTGCATCGCTAACACATCTTGCCAGGCAGGTAAGTCTAGGAACTCTCTGGTATTGTGTCTCTCTGTCCTTCATTGTCCCTCTCTGTTCTGATGAGAAGCTTTTTGTATCGTTTTGCTGAAAAAATTGGTAGGTAGGAATTACTAAACCTCTTTTCCTGTCCATCCGTTGTCTGAATGTGTCCTTAGTGCTCTTATGGACTTTATTGAGGGGTCAAAAACCCTATGGGAAATCAAAAGCTCTTACACCAACATTTGCGGAGTGGGCTGGAAGTCTGATATATCCAGCCAAAAGTCTTTGCCAGTCAAACTGGGAAGTGCTTCTCTCGAGTCCTAGGGTTTGGGAGCCCGATGCCTGCTGGCTGCTGGGGCACTCGCTGCCTCGTGCCATTGGGTCGAGACAGACGCCGCAGCATTAGTTGAGAACAATGTATGGCCTAAACCCGGCCTTTACTGGGGTCAAGTGTTCTTTTTTTTTTTTTTTATCACAAACTGAATTCAGTCCCTGGTTTTACCACCTGATAACATGTTAAGATTACAGCTTACCTGCTCTGTGAAAAGAGCACGGTCATCTGAGCTGACACAGCAACATTTTTTGCTAGCGTAGATTTTAAATAACTGATGTAGAGACTGATACCTTATTATTTTGCCTTTTTTGTCGTTATCCATAAGAATTACTTTTCCATTAATTACTTTTCTGTTAATTACTCACATTAGACTAACAAATAATTTCTGAGTAAGAGTGTCAGCGAGGTTCAGGAGCAGAGCCCACCGCAGCCTGCTCCTGGCATCGTGGTTCATGTGCAGCCGCTGCCCTCGGAGCAGATTATCTGCAACCTGCTGAGGGAATGTAAGCTCCGATGAGGAGCTCCTGAGTCAGAAATCAGAGGGCAAAGAGCCTCCAGACAACAGTTTGATCACAAGTGCTGGCACACATAAAAGTCATTCTCTGCAGAGAGTGGAAAGTACAGGCAAGGCGGGCAGCACTGCCCCAGCTCCTGGCAGGGGTGTCCTGGGCAATCAGCCTGGTGCTGCCACAGACGTGATTTTCTCTCCAGTGTCTCATCGTGTCTCTGCTTTCAATGTGCATATCATGCTTAGGAGTTGTCCAAGGGGTTAATTTTGCTGTAGAAACTAGAGATGGGAAATCTGGGAAGAGAATGACCTAAATCGGCAGTGAGGAGTTCAGTAGCTCAATTTGACCTCATTGGGTAAAGGATAAAAACCCTTACTGTTATCTTAACAGGAATAGAGAACTGTCAGAGGATGAAGGATTGCAGGCCTTACACATTGCTCCATTGCTCAAATAAACTGAGGAAACTCATCTCGTCAAGGGGCTAAAGCTGGCCTGGCCCCATCCATGAGCTCCGCAGCCACGCAGTGCTGCATGTGTCCTGCAGAGCAAACCGCAGGGCATCTCGGCTCTGCTGCATTCGGGACGTTGTGCATTAAAGAACCCTTTTTTATTTCTTCTGTTTCAAAATCAGGCTGAAAATTAGTTAAGAATGGATATGTGACCATTAATTAATCTCAGTCTATCCAATTCTGTTTAAGCGGCAAGTATTTTTAGCTGCTGCTCATGGTGATAGTTTTGTGAGTTTATTAAGAGTTGGACTGAATTTTTGTGCTCCTCTGCTCAGGAGCAGACTGCTGGTGGTGGACAAGCAATGGGCTGCTGCAGAGAAGGTTCGGGTGATCTTCGCCCCAGAAAGTGGCAAGGACCTGTGGAGGTAACAAGATACAAAAATAAAAACAAAACCAAGAGGATTTTGTGGTTTCAAGGGGATGAGACAGCTGACACTTTCAAGCGCTTTAATGAAGACTGTGTTTTGCTCACAGCTGAGGTACAAATGGCAAGGGCTTTGTGGAAGGAGGCAGAGAAAAGTCAGTAAGTCAAAATATTTCCTTGGTGCAAACCCCCTGGGATCTGGAAGAGGCCAGTGTGTGGGCTGGCGCGGCTGCACTGGGGAGACAGCCCAGGTGAGGCTTTTGGGGTGACACATCGAGCGGCAGCGTCGTACGAATGTCTAAGTGTAGCTGGGAAGAGCTGAATAAAGCCACCGGCCAGTGGGATTTGGGGTGGGAGCGGCTGTCAGGCTCACAGAGCTGTACAGCCTGGCAGCTCTGCAGGTTCAGGCAGCCTCTTAAGTCCACAGAAAGAGGTGGTGTGAAAGGCCATGCATTAGTGGAGTCCCTGGCTCTGGGTTCATTACGTCTGGGTATTTTGGGTTCTTTCTGGAAGTCTGTTTTGAAGGGGTATGTTTCAGAGACTTCTTTTGGTTTGGTTTCTTGCACTTGTGGCTGCCCAGTAAATCTGGACAATTTCTGGAACAGCAGCAGGGTCTGGCGCAGGGGATTGTTGCTGGTGCTCACGTACAGCTCTCTGAAAGCTCTGCAGGAGGGTTTGCCAGCTCTCACCTACTGTCACATTTCCGCCAGTTTTTCCAATTCTAGTAGCCCTGGTTAGAGCTGTTGTTATGTAAGTCCAGTTACAGAATTTCAGTGGTTTTAAAGTTTACACAACGTTATTTGTCTAGAAGAGTGGCTGCTGTTCTTCATGGCGTTAGGGCTTTGACTTGCAGGGCGAGCGGTCAGTCGGCTGCGAGGCTCAGAGCAGTGCCGAGGAGAGCATGGCTGTCCCACCACTGGGCGCCTTGTGCTTCAAAACGCAGGAGAAGGCTCGTCAGACCGGGCAGGTTTTGGTGCCAAGGGGTCTTCTCATTTTGGGGCTGGCTGCGATGTGCTTGGGCAGGCCTGGGCTGCCGGTGGGAGTCTCAGCAATGCAGATTGCCAGAGCGGGTTCCTCCCACGTGTGCCTGTGAGTGATCTTGCAGTGCTGGGCATCACGGGTGTGCAGGTAGGCAGGAGAGTCTAGTGGTTGAACTTGCTGGCATCTCCCTGCAGCACGGGTGCATTAGAGACCTGCATGCACAGTGCTTTCGAGCTGTGCTGCTGCGAGCTCTGCTGCGCGTGCTGTCACTTGCACAGCTGTGTCCCTGCCAAGCTGTTGCCAGTAGGACTGCATCCATCCATGTGTTGCTATTGCCGCCTTTCCCAAGTAGGTGCATACGTGCCGCAGCTGAGATCGTTGTGCAGGACTGCGGCACCTCGGTTGCAATGGCGTGTTTGTTAAAGACAAATTACCTAAGTGGCCCACAGGTATAGGATGTATTTGGCTTTGCACGTATCACATATATCACTGTCTTTTGAAAAATAAAGAATTGTTACTCTTCATCCATTTAGTCAAGCAGAATCTGACCCAAAATTCCTCTTGTAAACCTTAAAGATTTCCTTGACCCACCCCTTCCAAACAATGCAATGGACCACCTGGGCCTGATCTGTGACTGATGGCCCCATGTCAATGGACTACAGAAAGTCCCACACTGCAGAATTAAGCTCCCCTTTCTGCGAACTGGCCAATGGCTTTGGTTGATGTGGGGTGGGGCTGCAATTTTGGCAAATTTATGCACCAACAGTGTAGCTGGGAGGACAAGTGCATGTGTCAGCACCATCATTTGGGACTGGAAAATGAAAATGTGGGTAAATTTGGGAACAGGACCTGCAGCAGAGCTGGGGCTTGTGCTTTGGGTGGAGGCCAGCCAAGGCTGTCCCAGTGGGGGTTGGGGGGATGCCTGTGTTTTGGTGTTGGTGAGGTCAATGCTTGTCACCATTATAAGACCAGGGCCATCTGGCATGTCTGTGCTAATGGTGCTCAGGTCAGTGAGGCTCCAGCGCTCCAGATATTGATTGCATTATTTTAATTTCAATCTTTTCTTTTACAAAGCAAAGGGCCTCAAGCAGCCTGTGGCAGGAGGGTGTCGTTCATGGTGGTCCCCATGCCTCACAAAGCCCTTCTGCAGGAGGTGACCTGCTCCCCTTGCTTGCTTTGCCTCTGGAGGAGGGCAGAGGTGAGCAGCTGCCCAGATTAGTGCTGCCTCTTCCCCAGTGCTGCTCCTGCTCTCCTCTGCTCAAAACCTGCAGCGAAGCCTGGAAGTAGAACAGTAGATGTGCACAGTGCACTATGCTTCCAAAATCCAGTGTATGGAGGTGTTGGCAGCCAAAGGCATCCATCCCCTAATTAGCAAAAGATTTAAATATTGTTGAAAATCTTGAGGAAATCAATAGACACATTTAATGACCTCTTGTTGAAGGATGGCTTGAGCTATAGCAACTATTGACCAGGCTATAGCACTAATAAATGAATGAAAACCAGCACCCCGTGCACCTCCTGCAGTTCTGCTTGCAGATGTTGGTGGGACGTAACAGCTGTCGGTCATGGGAACAGGACATGTTTACTTGTGGCTTCCTACACCTCCACCATTCTGAGCTCTCTGCAAGCATCTGGCTGTGGTGGGTGATGTCCTGCATCCAGCAAAGCTTCGAGGAGTTTTATCTCCAGCTTCGGTGCAAGGCCAGGGCATGGGGTGCTGTAGCTGACGTGCAGGGTCTGCTGAGCGTGCAGGACACAGCTCTCGGGGACACTGAGGAAAGTCTTTGCTCTGGGTTTTGTCACAAACATCAGCAAGCATCAGCCTGGGATGTATAAACAAAAAGCTGCAGTCTCATTCTGGCCACTGCTGGTGAGCCAGGGTAGAGGTGGGTGTTCTGTCTGAAGGCAGAGGGATGGGGCCATGATGCTGCTTCTCTGGAGAAAACACGCAGAAACATCTTAGTGTGTCCAGATTTGCAAACTTCTGTTTGCAGTAGGATGTCAAGTCTGCAAAATCCAATAACTGCAGATTTCATCCGTCTTCACTGAAATACCACTTTCCTGGATTGCAGATGTTTAAAGTTTAATTTGATTTGGTCCTTTTGATTATTGATTTGATTCTTTTGAAAGTCAGACAATGATTGTCAGAGAAGGAAAACAAATATTTTTTTAAGATTAATATGAACTTTTTAGGCAAAATGCGAGTGAAGTCAGCCACAGTTCCTTTTTTAGCTCTTTTATTCCTCGCTCTGTGTTGTGACAGTGCTGTTCCTTCCGCTTAGCTAAGAATAGCCAAAAGTCTCCCAGGAGCAGGCTCAGACATGTGCTTCCTGGGCTTCATAAGAAGAGTCAACTTTGCAGGAGTGTGTGAAGGGGAAAAACACCTCCAGCAAGTTGTCTTTGTGTTGTCTTTACTGACTGTGACTTTTTCTTGTCTGCTACCCTTTCCACTGTATAAAATAGCTGTGGACTCTAGGTGCAGTTAGGGGATGAATTAAGGCTAGATCCAAAGCTTTCTGTAGCTGATGCAGAGATCCGCTGGTTATCAGTCTAGCTGACTTTTAATACAGGAGCTGATATGTGCTACTCCCAGAGGAGCTTTTCCTTGTGTTTTCCTTCTCCCGTCCAGACTCCCTGGGAGCAGCGGGGCAGGTGGAGGCAGGTCCCTTTCCCCAGCCGAGACCCCCTTCCCCGTGAGGCTGGGGCCGGCCGCAGGCTCTCCCTGCTGCTGCAGGCTCCAACACTCTATGAAGCAGTCGTATTGAGGAATAGTGAGAGATTCACAGCAAAGTCCGTAGCTGTTGGCAGGGAAAGCAGCGACACAGAGGCACACAGATGCCCCTGTCTGTGCCACAATGTGTCCCAGACACAAAGGTCACATCCACACCTTGCCCCGGTCAAGAGCTGAGTCCCGCTGACTTGTGACATCCCTGGTGAGGTGTCCCGCCCAAGCAAACCACCTTGGCCACCCCTGGGTCCCCCACCTCTGGCAGCGTGTTGGCTTCTGGAAGGAGCAGCCGAGGCACCACCGCATTTAGACAAGACGGACGGTGAGCGTGTTTGTGCGGAGAGAGAGGCTTCAGTCGGGATCGTCTGCTTCTGTACGTTTTCTACGACTCTGCTCAAAGCTGGTGGCAAGCCGAGGGCACTAACGTGGCAATATTTTTTCTTAAGAGACAATACATACATTTTATGCATACAGTAGTATACACAACACAGTGATTTCTAACTTACCCAATTCCTCCGAGTCCCTTTTCAAACAGGACTGTGTTCACCAGCTCTGTTGGGAAGCGGTCTCCACGCTGGTGAGGTCTGGGTGATACCTCTGACCAGGGATTGCTGTGCTGCAGCTCGTAAAGGGGTTTTGAATTCAGGGAGTTGCTCAGTATTGCAATTACACAGGGCCAGATAACTCCAGACTGACTTGATCAGAAAACTGCTCTTATTTATTCTTTTATTTGTATTCAACCCTTAGCTACGCAAAGAAATTTGCATTTGCTGCGATAGGATGAGGAGCAGGGTTCTTGTGAGGACTTCACCACAATCATGAGTGTTTCCACCCCACACTTTCAGATAGATTGGAAAAGCAGCAATTTCATTACAGGAAATTCAACTCATTCTTGACATAACTATTATATTGATTAGATGAAACAATTTTGCATAAGTGTGGGGGCAGCAAATGGCAACTTATGCAAGAGAGGTTAAAATCATCTAATAGGTTTTTTCCCACAACTATATTTTGACTGAACTTACAAAGATGTCATCTTCACGGACAATAACCCAAGCTGCTAAGCACGGCGTGCTTACAGCCATACATGCACTTTATAGCAGATCACTGGTTATTGGATATCACCATTTGTAAATTAATTAACCCTGAGTGCACAGCCATTTGCAATGGGAAACAATATATAGCAGCAGCTATAAAACCAGTTTTATGCCTTTGTGGGTATTTGTGAGCCAAAGAGGAGAAAAGTCATTAATACTTATTTTCTGCCAGCTTTTAGAGCTTAGAATTATCTCATTAAGCGCTGAAGGAGAGATGAGCTCACAGTAAGAAGCCTCGTCTCAAAACTTGCAAACAATTGCTGAAAGCAAGGTGAATATACTTAATGCTTTCTGAAGGTCTTAATATGCAGGACTTTGTGTCAAAAACATCTTTTGTCCTGAGTTGTTTTTGTTGTAACTTGTCCTGTCTTGGGTTTTTGTTCTTTTTTAGAACATCAGGTTTTGTTTCAGCTCTTTAGATTTTAATGATTGGTTTTATGCCTTTGGATATCTGTCTTCTGCTTCTGGCTACCGATGCCTGCATTCCTCCGCCTACCCGGCATACATGCTGAGATGCGTCAAAACGTACCACACATCCTGGCGTTTCTTTTGCCCTTGTGCTAAATCTAAATAATTTCATTTGATGTAGTTTTTGTACCTTTGCTGGCAACAATTAGAGGGGGCTCGATGAAAAGCAACACCAATGGTAGAAGCGTGGGAGCAGCAAACGCTGCAGCCCTTATTTGACCACGATCTAATGGTAGCTTTGTCTTTTGGGCAAACAGATTCCTTGGATAAAAGCCGACATGTGCATAATGGAGATGCCACCAAGGAACACCTTTGCTTTTTGTGGGTCACTGGAGGTGAACGTCACAAAGTTTGACGACGAGCGTTTGGCTGTACGTATCAGGGGTCCCCGCAGCGGGGAGGGTAGGAGGCTGTATGCTGCACACCCCAGCATCACCCTCTCTGGGCAGCTGAAGAACGAATTGTGCTGCAGGTTCAGCTGCTGAGCCCAGAGTACCTTGTCATTAACCCTCAGGAGCAGCAGTAGAAGCTGTGGTGATGCCGGTGGCTGTTGTCCCTAGTTCAGCTTCCTGAGAGTCGCTGTCAATATTTTGCATTGAAAACACATTTCTGCAGCCTGCTCTTTAACAGCTGAAGCTGTTGATGCTTGCTAAGGCATGCAATGCAGAACATGCCAGGAGAGGCACGTGGAGTACAGCTTTCTTATAAAAAAAGCAAACAAAAGCAAGTTTAAAAACAGTTGCAAGTTTGAGATTTTGCTCAGTTATTTTTAAGGGTTCTTTCCTGAAACACGTCCTCAGGAGTGAATTGTCGTTTAATATTCACGGACCTTTCCAGCCGCCAGCCCTCCATTCCCAACTGCTGTGAGGTCACTGGAAGGAAAGAAGAAACACCGTTAGCTGCTGGATACGTCCCCCTCTGCTGAGTGAGAGCCAGCACCCAGAAGGCTTTCCAGGCCCTTTCCCAGAGAAGGCGGGAGGGAGGCACCTGCCTGACTTCCAGGAGGAATCGCAATCCTTTCAATTCCCCAACTCAACCCAGCACGGATCCCCCAAGAATGTGATCTTCCGTGAAGAGCACAGCAGCTTTCTGTAGACGCCCACTCTCCCCCCCTGCTCCATAATGCATCGTTAAATCAGCAAGTACTTGACATAATTGGATCCCAGTACATAGCTGAAGTTTGTAGTGCCACTGCAGTACAAATAAACATCTTCACCACAGCTGTAAGCTGTGGGGCTTACAAGATAAAAATGCACTCATCTCCTATGAAAAAACACGGGAGAGCTTGTGCATCAGCAGGTGATTCCTACTACAATGGTATCTGGAACCAGGCATCCTTTTTCACTGCTGATTTACTTTTTTTTTTTTTTTTTTTTAAAGAAAAAGAAAACCAAAGCTGGCTGGTGTCGGTACAACAGTGGTGCTGCTAGGAGGAGGGCTGGGACTCAGCATTGCTGAGTCAGCGTTTGCCCATTGTGGGTGATGTCTGGTAGCAGGTACTGGTCAATGTGTGGTAAGTGCAGCTGCTGCATCCCCAGACCCTGGTGCTGGCAATTCATAGCAAGGAGCAACCTGCAGCAGTGAAGAGAGTAGCTGAGTGTGAAAGTAAAACGTACAAATTGGGAAAGAAAGCCACAATGTATTAATTAGCAGTTGGTCTGGAAAGCTAGTACTTTGGAAATGCTGTTTTCTCTTATTAATATTGACACAGCTGTTTGAAGGTTATCTGGAAAGGGGATAAGTGATTTTCCTAAAAGCAGGTTTTGTGTTTCATCATTTCTTTGAAGCATGTTATTGCAATTACCATTTACCTAATGAACTCTTCAAATTTAATTAGCATAATCGGTGCCAATTTTGTGAAGAAAGATCCATCCTACTGTAATAAAAGTTTAGGTGGAATTCGCCCGTACTCTGCAGAGACCTGGGCTGGCAAACAGCTTCTGGGGGTGCTCCCCAGCAGAACCAAGAGCTGGTTTTGTGATAGCTTTTCCCTTTGCATCGCTAATGGTTTGCTGGGGCAGCAGCACAGGTCTGGGGGTGCTCGAGTCGCCCCAGACACACGGACTAGCCCAGCTAAGTTGCTTCAGCGTGAACAAAGCATCGTATTGTGTTGGCTTGGTCACTGGCACTGCAAATAAAAATGAGAATGAGTTTGAAACATAAATATCTATGTGGAGAGAGGCCTGTCTTTTTGTGACATGGTGATTGGATGAGAACATGCATCTACCCCTCTTCGACAGTCAGATCTGGTCCTGCTCTGTGTTGGTCTATGTTGGAGTCAAGCGTGAAACGCAAACGCTCTTGCCTCCGTCTGTGTCCTGACCACAGGAGCTTTCTTCTTCAACTGAGCCACCTGGAGAATTTGCAATGATTCAAGTTTTGAATCCTTCTCTCCCCAAAAGTGGCATGTTATCTACTTAGAAAAATATATCATGGAGGTTCTGGCCAACATACAGATGGAGAAATTAAACATATGACAAACATCCTTTACATCTGGCATATAGGAGCTGACACGTATTTCCAGCTGGATTTGAAATAAAAGATTTAAAAGCTGCTGGGTGAGGGGTTGCCCAGCAGGATCAGTCAGTGACAGCAGCAAAATCAGTTTTTCCAGTAAGAGATGGGGGTGCAGAGGCTGGCCCCCTTGTAGTCCTGCCCTGCCCCTTGCGGGTGCTCCAGAGGACCCAAAATGGATTTGCCAACATTTTTTTCCCCAAAAGCATTTGGGTTTTTTTTTCCCCAAAAGGTATTCCAGGGTTTGAGGGAAGTTTTGCTAGAACAGATGCCCGGCTGCAGCCACTCTGCAAGCAGCGAGGCTTTCTGTGATACTGCTTTAATGAGAAAAGCTGTTCTGTAGCCGAAGCCTCACTTCAAAGCACCTGTATTTTGAATATTTCTCTTAAATGAATTTGACTTTGTTAATTTTACTAATATAATACAACGCAGAAGAGCTTATGTTGCTGCAAAACAAGCTGCTTCCCAGAGGGCTGCCCGTAGGTGCTGCAGAGTGCCACGTGCTTTGGCATGCCCTACCCACGTTGCAGAAGCCTTCCTTTTCCATTGAATAAATTCTTCCTGGTATTTGCTTAGACAGTCGTTGAGATGACACCCTTCTGCTAAAGAAGTCATTAATTTAGCAGAAAGCATCGAGAGCCTGGCTCTGGCATCCAGCGGGGAACTCAGGAGGGAGTTGCAGAGCCAGGTGGGGAGGATTCTTATTTACACCCTGGCAGCAGCATGTAGGAATAGTTATACTCCTTAAATGTGGGTTGGGTCAGGTCTGTTTGTCCTCTCTCTTCCCAACAAGACTGATGTCTGTAGTCCCTTCTAAAGATTGAATTGTCATTGCTTGGGCTTTACTCGCCGTAGTTTTCACATCTCCTGCTATTTGAGTAGTCAGCTCCTGAGCTGCTTTTCCTCTTCTCAGCCTCTTTGTGCGAGTGGTTAAATTTGTGTGGAGCAAGACAGGAAAATGTGAGATTCCAGACATTGCACCAATAAATGAAGAGAGGAGAGTGTCTTGTTTCTGCTGTACAATAGTCTCTCCATTCCCCAAGTTCAACGTCTCCCTTTCAGGGGCTCCTCAACAAGAGATGTGCTGTGGGAAGACGAGGCTTCCGCTGCAGCAAGCCAACTGCCTTTTATGTAGGAGTGTCCCTTCCCTCAGGAACCATACGTCAGGAGATGTAATATCCCACGTGGATTGTTTTCACTGTTATTGAATAAGGAGGTGCAGTGTTATGTGGATATCAGCCCAAATCTTGGGAGTCGTTATGTGTTCCTGTGCCCTTCCCATAACCCATGCAAACATGGTAAATACATCCTTCCAGTTGCCGGTGACATTCCCAGCAGCGGTGGTACAGAGTCCCTGGTCTCCTCCCCAGGCCTGGGGGTTGCAGAGTGGGTTTGTTTTGTTTGGTAGCACAAAAAGCCAAGTGTCAGAGTTGAATGTGTGTGTAGTCAGTGTACTGATGGGGCTGGCTGGGATTTAGGTTTCGGTTAACCTCGGCAGGCCCTATTATAAAAATCTGTATGTCTGTCTAAAAATTTCTTTCGCGTTCCAACGCACTGATGAAGCTCTTAATTTGTGTAATTACATTGTCGAGAAGCAGTTAACATGTTAGGAGCTATCGATGGCTCAACGCGTCAGCGGTGCCCGAGGCCGGTGCTGGTGTGGGCGCTGCGGGAGGCGGTGGTGCAGGATGAGGCCCCCGACGTGAACGGGGTCAGCCCTAATGCCTCCCGGCTGGGCAGGAATTTGTTAAACATCGTCGACGCTGTCAGAGGGCTGTGCCATGTCGGGTGTTTGGCAGGCAGGCTGTGCCGTGGCCGTGGCAGTACTGGTCCTGGTTAATCCGGCGTGAGAGGCGAGGAGGGTGGTGAGTGTGCCGGTGACACCTTCGTGGCTTTTCCAGGAATGCGTTGGCATCTTCCCTTGGAAGCCATTGCTTCGCAGGCCCTGCGGGATTCAAACAGGTGCTTGCCCTAGAGAAATGTAGTTGACCCTTGTCTTGAGGTGCTTTAGCCGTTGTTTTTTTTAAAATTAGTCTTCTGTTGTCTCTTTGCATGCAATTAAAATAGAATAAGTCCCTTGTGCTGTAGGTTATAAAACAGAGGCTTGCAGCTTCCAAAATTGTTAGTAAAGCTTAATATTTCAGGAACGTGGAAGATATGTGGATGGAAATCAATATTTCATGTTCTTCCTTCAGTATACACGTACTCACTGGTGGTGTTTGGGAGGGAATGAAGGGCAGCAGCCTGGTCCTGCTCCTGCCTTTCCCTCTGCTGTGTTCCCACCCCAGCAGTGGGGCTCCCTCGGCAGCTTTTGGGGAGAGCCCTGGCTCTGCCGAGGCAGCGGAACAGCAGATCACATCTGTTCATCTTTCTTTATACAATCTGGAAATAATGAAGATAAGAACCATTTAAAACCAAAAAAAGGTAACAAGTGTGGCCAGAGCTGAGCATTGAAAATGAGATTGTCTCTGCTCTGTACAAAATTAAATTCCCGGTGGAAGCGATTAGCAATATTGCAAATAACTTACTGTGCTGTATTTCAATATGCCAGGTGGCTCCAGAAGTGCATTTCCTGAATAAATTAATGCCCAAGGACTAATTCTCCTGTCCTTTGTAATGGTTTCACACCCATCTCTCCCCTGCAGCAGCCATCCCTGTCTCACTGCTGGGGAGAGCCCAGCCGCCAGCCCAGCAGTGCCAGGCTCCTGCAGGGACTTTGTCCTCGCTCTTCGGTGACCACAGCAGCGTGTTCTTCTGGGCAGAAGAGCTCTTTCGTGCAGATACGCGCGGTTTCCCCAAACTCTTCAGCATCCTGAGGTGCCACACCTCCTGTGCCATCAGGAGGAAAAGCAGCCAGGTACTACCTTAGAGTTGCAGATCTCCATCTAACTGGTCTCAGCCCCAGGAGCTGCTGCTGCTTATTCTTCGTGGGGTTTATACACATGTGTAGTAATAAGCGTGGAGCACAGAACAGCTAAAGTGTTAAAAATAAATAAGATGCTTATTCTCGCAAACAGATGATAGTTCCTGCTGTTTCTAGCTGGTACGCTTACACCTTTACTCCCTTAGCATCCTTGCTCGAGGTGACTGCCTTGCCCTCCCTTTTGAAGTATTTGTGGACTACAGAGACTGGGAGCTGCTTGAATCCAATGCACAGGGGATTGCGCAGATGGACGATGAAAAGCAAAACAAGACCACAATACCACAGATGATATTGAAAAGCTTTTTATTATGCTTCATGCTGTAGATCTGAAGCACTGCTTGAGGTCTATAAAAATGGCAATAAGAGAGGAGGGAAGAGCTGGACCATGCCCCCTGGCTCCCCGAGGATGGGGGTCCTGGCGCCCCATCTTTCTCATCCCTTTGACCACTGGGCTGGGGATGGGGTTTGCCTTTCCCAGCAGTGCATTTGTGTGCAGCTCCATAGCTGTCGCTGACGCCAGCTGCAGCTCACAGCTATCAGCCTTTTTCAGCCTAGAGATGCTGGAAGCTGTAATCTCTGTATTTAAACACACGGCAAGAACATTTAAGGCTTTTTTCAGTGTAGGTAGTGTTTCATTCTGCCTTCTTCACCTCCCTGTTTTGACTGGTAATAATTTTTTTTGTGTTTATTAATATAAAAGTTAAAGGTAAGTTGCTTTTAGGCCAGCCCTTCATCTCGGGTCTGTCAGCATAGCTGCCTGAGGTCGTGCCTGTGCTCGGGAGAATCGCACCTCCAGCCCCCCCTGCCAGTGCCTCCAGTTTCTGTGGTAACAGCACGTCTCCACCGTTTCCACTTCAATATGCTAAAAAAGTTATTAATAACAGCGGAATTTCTTTCCTGTGACTTTTCATTTGAACGATGCTAGGTTTAGAGTTAAATTGGTCAGGTATTTTGCTTGCCCTAAATTCAAGCTGGAGTTAACGGCAGACGAAGTTGCCAGTAATTAGGAGCGGTGCTGCTGGGACCCGCCGTGGCCGGGGGCAGTTCCCGGGCTCTGCCCATGTCTGCGGGGAGGTGATGGGAACTTTTGCTCGCTGCTACTTGTAATTGTTCTCATTTCGGATATTTGTGCACTGGCAGATCGCGATGCCTGCAGGCTGGTCAGCGTGGGTTTGCTGCTCTTTGTGGAAATATTTGTAGGTCTTGGGGCTCTACTGGATTCTTACAAATTGCTGTAGCTGACTGCAGAGCCTGGCGCTGGCTGTGCCGACCTTCGGGTTCTGCTCTCCACGGTCCGTTGTTTGAACTGGTGTTACAGAAAAGCAATAAAATTAGTTCATTCATCCTAATACCCCTTTATTGCGTTGGCTGGATGCAGCTAGAAAAGCTGTATCTTTTTTCTGTGATCTGATTTTTCTGTGATCTGGTTTTATTTCTGCTGTAAGTGGTTTATAATTGATAACGGACAGCTTTGCTTTTCCCCTCATGTGGGGCTGAAAGCTTGCATTACAGACTTCAGTATGCATTTCTTATTCAGCTCTTTTCTCTTCCACTTCTCCCATTTTAAGGAGAAAATTCATCTCAGGAGTGAGGAACTCCCGCAGGCAGCAGGCCAGGCGAAAAGGGCTTCAATGGAAATGCATCCATCACGCTTCAGTTCAGAGGTGGCTGCGCCGAGCGGCTCGGCTGAAGCATCCCACCCAGCTCTGCATGCACGGCCACTCGCTCCATGAATGGTGCAGATATTTTATTAGCCTTTGAGGAACAAACTCTGAAAAGCTTTGCTGCTCAAGCGGGATGATGTGTGTTGTTAGAGCGTGGTGTTTGGTGCATGGGTAGAGGAGGCTTGGCAGAAGGTAGATTGAGATGCCAGTGTGAGCGTAACCATGAACTGACACTATCCAACTGTGAAATATGTTAAATTTAAGCTTACACAGGGAAGGAGTTAGTTTTTTTTTTTTTCTAGAGCAATAGTTCTTTTACGCTTCTTGAGAAACACTTATCTGCAGCAGTGACACCTTTCACATGCCGTGCGTGAGCTTTCAAGCCTTCGTGGATTTTCAGAGCAGGGACAGCACTGTTTATTTCAGACCAGAGGAAGCAAACTTCATCAGGCACAGGCAGCCAGGGCCAGCGTCCCCCAGCCAGCAGCATGGCCGGCTGGTTCATCTGCTGGGCTGCCAGCAGCCGCCGTGCCTGGCCGTGGATTTGTTTCTTTACTCTTGGCCTCAGGGATGCAAAACTGCTAAGAGATTAAAATGACCGTGAACATGTCCTGTATGTCAGGTGGATTCGAGTTGGACTCTCTTGTCTACGGGATGCTCAGCTTCCAGCTAGAGAGTCTGATTTCAGAGGTTATGCTGGTTCTGCCATCTGAGACCACGAGGCAGCAGGATGAGGTATTCAATGCATTTGTTTAGTTTAGGTCATCACTGAGTTTAGAGAGATCTCAATATAATTTTTAGGACTAAAGTAATTTTTTGGATGAATCTATAATGGTTTTATACTGCAACCTTGTATGTTCCAACTGATTTCAAGTGAAACTCACATAATTTGGTTTCTACTTAATGAAGTTATAAAGTCTTATTGCAAATTAGTAAAAAAAAACATTCTGTTTTGGAGCTTACTGGAAAAAAAGGAGCTGCAGTCAAAGGGTGCGGCAGGGCAGACTTTAGGTTCTGAAGCAGAACTCATGGGGCATCAATGGGAAAGTAACAGAGGTACCAGGGAAGGGGGCCCGGAGGGCTGCAGGGACAGACCCTGTTCTTGGCCGTTGTCTTTCCTGCAGCCCAGCCGTGGCAGCTGGGGACCCTGCTCACCGGTTCCTCCTCCCAAAATGGAGAAAGTGGGATTTGGCCTACTGCCGACTCCAGGGGTGCACATCAGAAATGCTGAGGGCCTGGCTAGATGGGGGTGTGTGCTGTGAATTCCAGCACAGGCAGTGCTGGTGTGGGGTGAAGAAAGGAGAAAAATACATTTCAGTTGAGCGTTGTGCTGGGAACCAGCAGCTCCAACGGTGCTGGGACTTTGCTGTCGTGGCATGAAGTAAGGCAAACCCCACCCTGAGGTGCGTTTGTAAATACAGATGTAAACATTGTACAATATATATACAAGAAAACACAGAAATGTAGTGTGTCCGTGTGCCTTATGTGCCAACCCCAGGGAGCCCTGTGCCCAGAGGGCATTCGTGTCTAAAAACTCATGTGCATAAATAAACGGGTCGAGTGATGAATTATCGGCGATGCTCCAACTATATTCCTTAATATAAAAAGCTCCTTTAAACCCGCAGCAACAGAACCACGGGTACCTCTGCGGCATCGTGTGTTTCTCATGCAGTTTGGGGCCCCTGACGGCCACAGGGACCTGGCACGTGTGGCTCCGGTGAACCCTCCCTTTGCACCATTTCACCATGAATATCCACTATTTCTCTAATTGCCGTTTCAGCACCTGGCAGCCAAAGGGCTGAGGAGGGTTGCAGGTGAGCAGAGCCATGTGTGGGTGCTGCAGGGTGGCTGTCTGGGTGGACAACTCTCCCATCCCCATCCCTGGCAGGGAAAATCAACCTGCAAAGCCTCGGGGGTTTAACAGAAAGAGCCATTGAGCCTCTGTGCCACAGTGAGAAAAACAGTACAGAAAAATGCAGTGCAGGGGTTTATCTTTGCTCTCAGGTGCAAGGTCAGACCAGGCTTGGGATTTCCTCCAACTTGCTCCGTGTACCCAGGCACCCCACATCGGGACGCTGCCTCCCGCAGCTGCCCTCGCTAGCAGAGGTAGTTAGTTTTGAAGTGAACATAACTTGTGACTTCTATTGTCTCAGCCTCATAGCTTGAAAGGTCTACTTTAAAATGCAATAGCTGTATCCCCATCTTTTTTTTTTTTTTTTTTGAGAAAAAGATTGTTAGCTCGAAGTTCATATACTCTACTTTTAAACAACCTGTTTAAAATAAGTGGTAGATCTGACTGCTACCCTTCAACCCTCCAACATGGCAGTGGCCTTTATAAGGTGCCAAGTTTGCTCAGGAGAGAAAGCCGGCAGCATTTTCCACCTGAAATGATCCACTGGTTTCTTGGGATGTCTTATATACTCAGATTAAGGGAGGGAGGCTGAAGTCTGTCTATATAAATGTCATCTAAAGCCTGCTTAATGGAATTAGCAGGAGTAAGTCAGTGGAACTCCACTGAAGTCAATTGAATTGCTCCCACTTAATTGGTGAATTTGTCATCAAATACTTAATTTGCTCTATAGAGGGATGGAAACATACTATATATTCTGTATGCTAAAAATAGTCTACGTGTTGGTCTTTCATCATTAATAAAACTCAAAAAAGGAACTGTGTGCAGCCCAAAAAGCCTATGGTGAAGATAGTTAATAAGTACTAATTGGTGAAGAAGGTGCTCCACCGCTCATGTTGGGCCGGATGCTCTGGTCCTGCTGTGGAGGAGCCTTGCGGATGCCTGGCCGCCCGCCAACATCTGTGGGAACCAAGAGCAGGTTTGGGCCCGTGTAGTCACAAGCTGCACGCTTTTGCTTTATTCCCTGGCAGAGGGATGCTGTTGGGAGCTGCGTGTGCCCCCACTTGACTCTTTCCTCTGTTGCAACAGCTGGTGCCAATATGAATTTTCATGTGAGCGTACAAAGCCGGTGTCAGAGCGTGGAGGACCGTGCCCACTCGTTGTGCTGAATGGCAGCTCTGGTTCTGATGGCGGCTGGGAGACCTGCATCCCGGGAGACGCTGGTGCCGAGGGCAGCGCGCAGTGCTCTGCTGGCAGCATTGCTCCCTGTGGGCAGCCCCAGGCAGAGCAGGGCAGGGGCAGGACGCCCACGGCTGCTCCTCCGCCAGCACCGTGCAGGGACAGAAATGACCCTGCTGTTAGCTGTCCTCTAACAGCTACACAGAGGCAGCCAGTCCACATCACAGAGGGCTGCAAGCATTCTGCCGTGAGCGTGTGGGACTATATGTGATACCGGTTGTTATATATGATAAGTGGCTATATACGATGCAGTGCCCTGTTGCCATGCTGCCTGTGGGCCTTTCTGATTTTCTCTCTCCTTTCTCTCCCACTTAACTGGACAAATGTATCAAGGAAGACACAGATCATTTTGGTTTTGTGAGATTCCTGAACAGAGAAGCTGTTTCAGGGGCTCTGAAGAAGCATCTGTGGAGCGGTCCCCGTCGCCCCAGGCTGTGGTGGGGCTGCTGCTGCAGCTCGGTTTGTGTGGGCCAGCCCAGGGGAAACCAGGCATCAGCCCAGAGAACTGCTTGTTCGGGTTCATTCCTTTATTGGTTTATGTCCTGGTTTCAGGACCCAATGAAGAGGTTCTTTGGCAAGACCGTGGGGCAGAGAAAATCAGGGCAGAAAATGGAGACATAATTAAAAATTAGGAGCTGGACTTCAGAAAAGAAGATTAAGGTATTAGACTAAGGCAAAAGCCACAGCGACTACACAGCAGGGCTTAATTTTCTTCCCCGGGGCAGACTGAACCATTCTGGCCATTTGATGATGTTTTTGAGATTGCTGTGTGGGTCAGTACAAAGCGTCTGCCTGCTTTCTCCTGTTCAGCCTGGTATTATCATCTCACAATAATTACATTTTCACAAAATAAGACAGAATAAATATGTGCTTTTTTTGCAAGCATCAATATTTCCACAGGGTTAAACTGACAGTTGCCTTATTTTGAAGCAAGGATGTCAATGTCTCTAAGCCTGACTTGTCAGCCTTCCCCTTGGCCAGATAATAATAGACTTATTGATCATTACTCAGAAAAATGGAGTAAAGGAACTTTGTCTGTCTAGGGAAAGCCGGAATTTGAGCTGGTGGGTTGTGAGAGGAAGACTGTGCTCCCTTTCTTAGCTAATACATGTTAGGCATTAAGAGCTATTGAATTCTTCCAGGCCTCCACAGCAAGATGTTTATATTTTAATGTCAGGCTCTGTGCAAATCCAGCTGCTCTGTTTTACAGCAGGGTTCGTGTTGAAACCTTTGTTTAAAATAAACCACAGTGCAGGCTGGACCATCATTTGGGAGCGTGCAACCTGACTGTTCTCGCTCTGCTCTGGCCCGGGTACAAAGCGCTTGCGGGCACCTTTGGGACCCACTGAAGGCGAGTGGCTGCTTCAGCTCCATTGCTCCAGAGGTCGGTCACGTCTGGGCTTGCAGGTCAGCCTGGTTTGGGATAGCAATCACGGCGTGTGTGAGGCTGATGTCCGATGGCTGGGCTGAGCCGGTAGCTGATGGGCACGGTGCTTCTCCGGGCTGGATGCCGAAGCTCTCAGTCCAGGAGGCACTTGAGCTGCCTCTCGCCTCCCAGACAAACAGGTTGACCGCTGAGCAGCTGCTGGTGATTCAGCGGTCTTAGTAGTTCCCTGCCAGTAGTTTTGAAGTGGTTTGAATTCTATGTAATAAGAAACGATGACAGAAATGCAGAATTCTGGTTTCTGGAGTTATTTCTTGATGTACTTTGAGTACCAGAGTGGGCTTTGCAAGGGCAATAGCGCAGGTCCACATTTGTCCCAAACAACTGCTGCACGCATTTGCTTAGTTCATCAGTTGAAAAGACATTTATTTCTAGCTGCCAGCCATGGAAACTCAGCTTGCTCCCTAGAAGAGGCTGATGTGACTCATGCACCACGACAAGTGCAGAGGCACAGGAGCTGCATCTTTCCTGCCTTTCCACCCTCGCCCCTCCCAGCCTCTGCTGGGGCTCTGCAGGCTGCCTAATTAAGGACAGCCCATGCAGCCCCTTGGCAAGGCATGAACCACAACAGAGTCTGGTCTGCTCTCCACCAGCCCCAAAAGCTAGTGCTAAGGGTCATGTCCTCACGGTCATGAGGGCCAATGTGCACCAGGAAACGATGCATGAAGTGCAAAGCTGTCAATCACGCACTTTTTCACTTGTGCTGTAAAGATTCCAAGGCTACGCAGTCAGGTATCAGCGACGTTAGCAAGTGGAGCTGGATGGTATGAAGCTGCCCACTGCAGAGGTGCTCGGCAGAGAGCTGAGGAGCCCTCAAAGCTCCTGGTGACCCCAACACTTCTTGAAGTGCCAGCACCTTCTTTGCTGCTTCTGCTCAGCAGGTCAAGAGCAGAAAGGGGGAAAGAAACTTGTGCTTCTTTTTCCTCTTTTCTTTCTGTCCCTGCTACTGAGTTAAACATTATCACTTTGAGCTTTTCTGGGTGCTTGTGTGTAGGTAAGTGTTTAAAGCAAGATCAGATCCTCTGTTAAATGTAATCAAGTCCTCTGTTAATGGGTTATTTTCTAAGCTGTCTTAGCGGTTACTCACAAGCCAAATATAATGAGCCAAGTATGGCTTTGTTAGGTCTAGTCTGTTTTTGAAATTGGGAAAGAGGGTATGCCTTTTGCTTGCTAGAAAATTCCCCGAAGAAACGTATGACAGTGAAGTGTGTTGCCCAGCAGTATGCAGCACATTGGGTCGTGCATCGTCCCCCGGCCTGGGGTCCCTGCTCACCCAGGGCTTTTCTGAGCCACCCGTGGGAATGGAAACGGTGCACCTGGGAGAGAAACCTGAAAGAGAAACCTCTTCCAGATCCTACGTGCCCAGCAAAATGTAGTGAAACTTCAAGATGAACGTGAATAGCTTGCGAGGTGTTTTGAGGCCCATGGTAAAGCTATGGTTTGGTTTAGGGAGGAGTTTAACAAATACTTTCCTTATAACACATTCACGATACAAATCCATAGAAGATTTTCCTAGAGCTAACGCAGCATTTGAAAACTGTGATTCCAGCTATAAAGCCCCAGAGAACCCAGGTGACGCCTGTGGAGGAGAGCTCACTGCCAAAACTTGGGTGAGCAGCGACTTCCTTTGGCAGTAAGAAATAGAGAAAGGTGCTGCAGGGGGAGTGGGTTTCGGCAGGGAGCGAGGGCTGTGGACCTCACCAGAGAGATGGTCGCCCATTAAACATTTCAGGTCTGTGGAAGAAAAGAACTAAGCCTTTCACTTCTTGTTTCTTCCAGATATGTGATGTAATCAGACAGAAGCAATGGCTGTTGACGTGGCAGTGTTAGCAAACAAAGTTAGAAACTTCTTAATTTCAGGTTTAAATTGTCTGAGCACTTGAACATCACAGATTGCACGTGCTGGCTGCAGCCTAATAGTCCACCCAACATTTTGATAACAGCATCCTCCAGCAGTTATAGCGTAATAAATGAAAGAGATACCTACCCCAAAATCCCACTTTCCTTTCATTGGGCGTGTGGCTGAGCGTGCAGCACCATGCCCCAAAGCGGTTGTGTGCACCAGGCAGAGAGCACCAGCTGCACCAAGCGTGCACCCAGGGGAGTTCAGAAAGACACCAATTTCAGGTGGTTTCTTACAGCAGAAATCTGTGAGTTAGTACCCAACAATATTAAAGGGCAATAACAATTTTTGTCTGCAACGTCTGCCTTTTCTCTCTTGCTGAAACCTCTGCTTTTCACCAAATTAGCTACAAAGATCTCCAGGTGGATTTTCAGACAGTGTGAACTGCTGCAACTTCTCTGAAGTCTGTGGAGGTTTGTGATCCTATGTCAACCAATAATTTGGCCCCTAGTCTTCAAAAAGGAGTCAACGCTTATGTCCGTGACGGAAAAGTTATTAAGTGAAAATTGCTTCCTTTACTTTTTCTTCTTCTCCTCGTGACAGTAAGTAGCAGCGCAGAAGAGCACTCTTACAGCTATGAGAGCAGAAGCTGATAAAAGCAGAAAAAGAAATAGCCAAAAAATACAGCTGCAAAGAAGAAAGCACCAGCGTGGATCAGTATTTTTACCTCTGGCTGCTGGGGCACATGACCCTGGGTGCCGAGGCTCTGGGGAGGTGCTGCAGTGGTGGGACCGAGCTGGAGGAAGAAACAAATAGGAGAAAATATAATTTTAGCTGGGACTCTCAGTCGCATGAAGTACGGAGGAGAGACGCGAACTTGAGGCAAAGGCCAGCAGCAACGCAAGGGTATTGATGTGACTGCTGAAGATGCTAATGGCGTTAACAGCTGAAGCGCTTGGACTCAGTTGGCTTCGATATCTCCCACGGTTCAGTTTAGGGTTAATTACATGTAGACTCCTCAGATTCTGCCTGCAAGCCTCTAAGGTGTTGCTTTTAATTTATCTAATTGGACTATTAGGATCTTCTGCTTGCCCAGGGGTAATTTTGGGGCACTAAGAGCCAATCAGAAACAGTGCTGCAACAAGTGGATTCCCTTCTGCTGAAATCAGTTCATTGCTTTAGCCTCAAGACATGGATCAGTTCCTGTGTTTGCAGGGAAAAAAGCCGTTGATGAGCAGACCTAAATCACGGGGGGAACTCTCAGGTGGCAATGACTGCTGATCGCTTTACAAGGCCAGCAGGGCACGGCAGCCCACCCCCCCGGGCTTGTGGACCCAAACCTGGTCCCTAAGCCCATGAAATGAGTAACGTGCTCCCCAAGGTGCCAAGATATTTTATGGGGTGGATTTGGCTGCAGGCAGTGTGGATAATTGGAAACAGTGCTGCCGGGTATTTTCATATGTTGGAATTAGATAACGCAATGTGCACGTACAATGCAGGTGTCTGACTTCAGATTCATTGGGGAGGGAGGTGAAAGAAAAAGGCGTAATGTTAACGCAAACACATCACAGAGTGGAGATGAGGCAGGAGGTTACAGGCAGGAAACCCCAGGGTCTCTGACCTTGTGTGTGTGTGTTTTTATACAAGGCAGGGTCTAGTATCTCTGATTTCCCTGGGAAAAGAAAGAGCTACGTCAGAGTGAGAGATAAGTAAAAATGACTAACAGCTTCTGGATTTCGTGTAATTGTGTGTTTGCTACGTACAGGAAAATCATGTAGGTGCCTTCAGGTTGCATGCAGCAGCTGGGCAGGAGCGAGCCCCTCCGCTGGGCTGACACCATCACTCCTTCAACCTTTGCCAGTGCTTTTGCTAAGAGTGTCTGAGAGTTTTTCCAAAAGCAGAGCCAAGTGGCATAGACCAAAGTGTGGTCTAAAAATGGGATGCTAAATAAATCCTTGGGTCTGACTTTGGTGCTGTTGACTGATGCACAGAGGATCATCCCTGCTGGGAGGGAATAGCTGGCATGAAGAGTTCAGCAAGGGCACGCACTGCCTTCCTTCAAGGCTCCCTAAGCAAAGGGTGAGACAGGAAACACTAAGTTTCAGAGTATACAGGCAGCATAGGTAATATAACAGTGAGTGATTAAAAAAGGAATGCTTCTACCTAAACCTTGTGATTTTCCTGGAAGCCAATGCAAACCTCTCCAGGTAGGTCAAAATGGATTTTCTTTTCAGGAAATCTGCAGACAAATAGCAGTGGTGCATAGGGCTCTCCTTACACCAAACCTGCTGCCCTTGCCAGGCTCCAGATTTGGCTTCGCTGATTGAACTGTGAGTGCTGGTCTTCACAACTCTTTTTATGGAGGGGGAGCTGGAGCCGGCTCTCACTGAAGGATAAGGAAAGGCTGTCTTTGACGTCAGTGAGAATTAAATCGAATCCCTGGAAAGGATCCAAGATGAAAGTAAGTGAATAATTCACAACCAATAATTTATGCAGAAAATGTAGTTTCTTTTCCTACTCGAGGCTTGTCTGTAAAATGGAAAAGATTACTTCAGCTGTGTTTGTTGTTTGAATTTGTTCAATTAAGCTGAGTGAGGCTTTGAAGCTCAGGTTTATTTTATGGATTGATTGTATATAATTCATATATCTGATACTTAATTTTCAGAAAACCTCGTCTGCTTTGCTTAGGGACGAATTAGCTGAACTGTGTCGCGATGCTAATTTTTGTGTTCTGACTGAATAAGCATAATACTTGCAGGGCTTAACTCAAATCTCTTTTTCATCTCGCGCTCTTGGATTAAGCCCCTGATCAAGAAGAGGCTTGAAGAAATACTTGTTGTAGATGCTTAAGACGTTGAAGAAAAGGAAGAGACAAGAAGAACTGGGAAATTTGAGTAAACATTGAACATTTTTTGCATTACTTCAGAATCATTTGAAGCATTTGAGGTTTCTTGAGAATGAGCCTTCTGCGACAGGTCCTGCCTTGCTGTAAAATGAGAAGGTGGGTCTGCCTGGTGAGCTGCGGGGGAGAGGGGCCGCAGGGGATGCCCAGCCCCACCTTGACTCAAACATCCTTTTGTAACGGAAAACAAAACCCCAGCAGCAACCCCCATACATTTCAGTCAGCCTTGCACCTATGCTACAGTCTTAGCAAATTTGGGTATGTAATAAGCAAAGGGTCTAATTCTGCTGAGACAGCTCAGTGTCCTCAAACCAGGGCACAAAACACCCCAAAGGAATGATGAGTTAGTTTAAGCAGGCCACGAATAATTAGAGATGTGAGACTTGAAAAGACTTTAAAGAAATTGTAAATATTCCTTATAAATTTTAATAAATTATTTATTTAAAAAAAAAGAGAAAACTTACTCATAGTAAAAAAAATATTTGCGTATTTAGAGAGCAGCCTGGTTGCATAAGGGAAGGGGGAGAGGGAAGCAGCTTTGATGGCTAGTGGTGACACCTCGCCCTGAGCAGGGAACACTCACTGCTTTTAACTGCTGGCAGCAGCTCGCTCCATCCAGAGCGGGGAGCCAGTGATTGCTGCCGGTTTTCATCTTCCATTCCTGAAAGATCTGACCTGCTGCCAGTTTTAAATGACGAATTAAAAGGTGGTTCCTGGTATTGCATGTACCAGTACAGGTAACCTGTGTCCCTAGTGCCTGACTCTGGTGAAGGCTGGCTGGAAGGGGCTGTTCCTGGTCTTGGGGCGCAGAGGATGGTGGAGCTGGGAGGCATCCCTCCTGCCTTTCCAAATGCAAAGTTCAGTGCTTACAGCAGAATTATGTCTTTTTTTGGGTTTTGGTTTTTATCTTTTTTTTTTTTTTTAATCCTGAAGTGCATGCCTTACCCAGTCCTTAAAGGCATCCCAATTCTTCCATCTTTGTGTTGGATGCAGCCTGCCAATGTTCAGCCATCCACACGCTCTTCTTTCTGTGCCAGGGCCATAAATTGCAATGCTGAGTTAAATGGAAGCCAAGACCTGAGGACTTCAAGGAGCTTCATTAGTGATCCCTCTGCAGCCAACCACCCCTCTGCTACGATGCTGCTTTTTTTGTCCTTGAAGTCAATGTCCACCCTACCAGCACTGTTCCTGTGCTCCCCAGGTAAATGCTGATGACTGTGGGGCTTGGTTACATGTCATGGTTAGTCTGTTCTCTGCTCTGGGCTCGTTGGGCCTTTCCAGGCACTTAAGGGACCTAGTGTTCATACAACTTTATTTTTAGTGTGGAAGATGGTGTGATATCTCACGGTGGGGCCATTTATGCTGCGGGTTAGAGATGGGGTAGCAATCACTGGTGTTTCAGAAGGGACTTCTAAATTCTGCTCCTGCGAATTGCCTACTTAGCTCAGCTCTGACTCTTTAAAGTATTTTCTCTTTTCCTTTTGTCAGGGAAATAAATGTAATCACCAAGGTGCTGTTCTAAAATGTACTGCTCATTTTACGTAACCTATCGCATTAATTAACATTCATCTGAGCAGGCATAGGTGTGGTGGGGAGAATAATAGAGTTATTATAATCAGTCTTCTGGGAAAAAGATATCATAATTCCAGCATGTGAATACTGTTTTATCCATTGAAAAATATTCCCCTGTTCCCTCATCAAGAGCAGAGTGAAAAAGAGAAAGAAGAAGGATGGTCAGATTACAGTTGTGTCTAATTCAAATGTGAATACTCTTCATGGCACTGAATACTTTGAACAGAAAGTGCCTGCAGCATTGGGCTTCACCAGACGTAGGAACTTCTTATCTCTGAGGAATATATTTCTCTGGTTTAGCATAGCTGGTGTTTCAGTAACAGTGGCAGATTTAAGAATTCTCCACTGACATCATCTGTTGGAGTCTGACAAGTGATTAACAGAAAAAGGAGCGTTTCATTAGGACTTTCGCATTTTTATGCCGAGCTATCAGTTTTGGTCTACCTAGAAATGAATGAGGAGTTGATGTTTGGGGCGCTGCTGATATTAATTATACACCACTCAAAATTAGGCAGGAGTGAGAACGGACAAGAATAGCCGTCTGCACTGCACAAACCCCTTTCAGTTGCACCCGAACCCCTGATGCTGGAACCTGTCCTGTAAATGCCTTATGTCCCGGGTAAAGGTGGTTTGGGGGAGATGTCGTGCAACCGTGAGAGAATCAGAACTGCAGCTTGGGCTCCTGGGACTCTCCCTGAGCCTCCCAAGTCCTGGTTGACCGCTGTGCAAGGAATAACAGGAGATGAAGTAAAAGCCTCCAGTGGAAGGAGGCAGAAGCCAAGTGCTTGAGCAGGAATAGGAGGAAAAAGCCTGGCGGGTGCTGGAGCGGTGCCTCTCCTGCGGCACGGAGCCAAGGGCAGGAGCAGGCAGCTGCCTCTGCCAGTCCCTCGGCAGCCCCCAGGTTCAAGAGTTTTCTATTTGTTCCTGTAGATGCACCAAACTACGGGGGTACAGGGGGAATTTGAGAGGTATTGCACTCCAACTGGGCATGAGACCCAAGGATCTGAAAGGAAAATGAACCTGTAGCAATCCCAGCAAAGAGTATCTCTGCCATCCCAAAGGGCTGATGGGGCCTCAGGTAGGAGAACATGTTGTGACAGCAATGTCGGAGACAGACCCTGCGGAAATCCAGAAGAACAATCTTGATGGCAACTGCCATGTGCCAGGCAACGGGAGCTGTGGAGTTTTGTGAGGCACACGATGCTTTGGACATGACTTGGAATAAAAAAATGTTAAAACAAGACAGGCAGAAAAGGATGGGGAGTTACATCAAAAAGAGCGACATGCTGTGAGAAGCCGGTCAAACCAGAGAAATGCCCCAGGTTTGGAAGAAAACACAAGAACTGTGACGGATTGTGTCACGTGAAATCAGAGGGTAAATACCAAGCTGGAATGAAATGGGGACACCACCAAGGCTTCAGGTCAATTACTCAGGGAAACGTGGGCATAATTGCAAGGGAGAATGGACTGTCGGCTGGGAAGTGCATGGTCATTTATTAAGCCCATTCTGGGTGCTAGTGTGAGAACCTGCATGGGATGTGCCACAGTACTCCATCAGCTGCAACAGAAAAGCAAGGAGGGTCCGTGGGTGGCAAACTGGGAAAACTAACGCCAGTCAGGATGACTTCTCTATATTAAAGAAGGAGAGAGAGAAAATGAAATAGTGAACAGAGGCTGAAATAATCCCCATAATGAGTATGCTTGGCAAGTTTGTAAGGTCTGGGGAAAGGAACTGGAGTAGAGCAGTGACAGAGCAATAGGAAATGTTTATTCATCAGGAATGTTTATAAAGTTTGCTTTATGTAAGAAAGTGCTCCATAGGTGGTTTCTCTCTCCATCTTGACCAAATACATGTTGTCTATGGAGAGATGTCATGCTGAAGAGGCTCGTTTTGCACGCGATGAGGGACGCGATGATGCCCCCCTTGCTGGCTGCGGGCTGCCTCTTGCGGAAGAACTCACCCCTCCTCTCCTTTCCCGCAGGCAGGATGGGTGCTTGGGCAGCAGCCAGCCTCTGTTCCCAAACCTGGTCTCTGACCATCACTGGCTATTGCATGAGAGAAGGATCTCCCACGTATGTGCAGTCATGTGTATGTAGGACCATAAGTGATTGCTGCTTTTGAAGACTACTATGGCTTCCTTTGTAAAGCTCCAACAGCTTGAAGTATACGTGATTTCTTCACGGGCTGCAGTCGCTGGGAGTTTTTTTTCAATGCCTGAATTTATTCGTCACATTTGCCAGCGCATCCATCTTTCACGCTTCCAGGAAAAAAGCATGATACATTTGATGCTGTAGAAGGTATTGAGCTCTACACAGATGATGGTTTGGCCTGGGATTCAGAGCAGCTGAGCAGACAGAAACTTCTTTCCAATTTCAGAAGGAGCTGGACTGCAGGCGCCTGCAGCTAACGAACCGCAGCTCAGCAAGAGCCTGATTAAAGTTGCACCTACACTAACAACACACAACATGAGACCTTGGAGCAGGGAAAGCTGATTTCCCTCATTCTCGCTCACCCATTCTTTGCACTCCCAAGCATTGAGATGTGTGTGACCAGCCGGGTTGGCCAAGATCATGTGTGGGGACACATAGGACGGGGGTGCCAGCTATGGAGACCTCACCAAGGGTCTGGTTTTGCTCCTGGCTTGACACTGGGCTGCCTGGAGACAATGGGCTGGTCTTTGGGTGGATCTCCTGTACCCTTCAAGAGTTGTGATCGTTTCTGCTTCATCTTGCTGCCATCCTGCAGAAAGCAGATGGGCACAGACATCTGGGGCACTGCTTGGATCTCAGGGTGAAGCACGTTCATCTGTGTACCAAGGGCAGCTATTCAAGCGCTGGAAAGAGACCAGAAGCATGGTATAGATCAAAATATATCAATAATCTTGGCTAAGTCCCAACTAAAGACGTTCAGGTCTGCGATGTGCGCTGTGTTGGGCTGCGTGGGAACTGGGGAACCTCGCGGTGGAACCCAGGTGCTCCGGCCGGCGCTGGAGAGGCAGCCAGGGACCCCTGCCCGGAGGCCAGCATGTACCGGGGAGGATGCCAGTCCTCGCTGCCACTGCGTTAGGACAACGACAGCACATCTGCTCCTGTTTCTCTCCTGCAGCTTCTGCCTCACCTGCACCCGCAGGTGCAGGCTCAAGTCCCCGTGCGGCGTGCACGGGCAGCACATGCGTTCGCCTGATGGCATGGCCGGGCTGTGAGCCTTGCCCTGGTGAGCGGTGGTGGTAGGGATTGGGCACACTGTGCTCAATCCCAACTTTTAAAGGTTTAGGTTTTTTTTTTTTTTTTGCTGCTTAGCTCCCCGGCTTGGTGCTCCCTACAGAGGGGGACGCAAGAGCTGGCCATCGGGTGAAAAAAAATAGGCAGTCCAGGAGAAAGCACAAGGGTTTTGGCGCAGACGTCCGGGATTTCTCCAGCTTTCTGCAGCTGTCCGTGCTGCAGCTCAGGGCTTGTACAGGACCCAGCACCATTCGGTCCTGGGGGTCCCCGGAGCTGGAACAGAAATAACGTGAAGAAGGACAATGTGGCTGCTGTTGTTATTTTTGCAGTCTGTATTTTCGTCTGCAGATTCATGAGTGCTTTCAAACTAAAAGCCAGAAAGTTTCTTATCAAGGAGTGTTCCTTGGTAGTTTTTTAAATGGTAATGTTTGCAGAAGGTTCAATATTTCACATAAGTTAAAGAAAATACTTCTTGTTCCAGAAATGCTATATAACATCCTGAGGAGGGAAGCAGGGAAAAATATTGCCTAGTAAGTGATAATATATCAAGGTTTCTCTGCTCATTACCAGTATAAGAGACATAATATACATAAAATGTAGGTCATAGCATCCCATTTAACACCATATTTATCCTTGCTGTGAAAGGCAGTTGTGTGCTACTGCAAAACAAGACATGTTCTGATAAGAAATTTCAATGGCAAAAAGCCTCCTTATCTTTCAGATAAGCAAATGTGCTTTCTTTCTCCATGGATGCCTTTCACAGCATGTCGTCTCTTCCCCCTTCTCCCTGCCCCGCTCTCGCTGCTGCAGGGTGGGTAAGGCTGGGCAAAACTCCCTGTTTGCAGACTTTGGCTGTCGGGGAATGAAGGGGCATCTCCAAAGGTACGTGGGCAGGAGGGCGTATCGGCCTCGGTGATGGCAGAGCAGGCAGGAGGCAGGCAGAGGAGACCAGCATGTCTTCTCCGCGCTGGCGTGTGGGACAGGCAGAGGAGCAGCGCCGGCCCCCAGCAGAGCAGTCCCACCGGTGGGACCCAAACGGCCGCAGCTACAGCGATTTCAATAATGGAGGGAGATGTAGGAGAAATCCGGTGACGTTTAGGACTCCAGACGCCATGCTGTGGATTGCAATTAGGGAAAAAGAGCTGTCGATACAGTTCAATGTGGGATGCTATGATAAAGGAAACTTTACCTTCTAAAAATGTTCTCCCAAAAGATTTTCAAGCAGCTTGGTGGCCTGGCCCGTGGGCCCTGCCCAGAGCCACTGAGCAACCTTTTAGGCGAGAGGAGATGTTTCAGTGGTGGTGGTGTAGGAACCGCTTTTGGAGATGAGGAGACAATTGTGCGCTGCCGTCTGCCGGAGGAGGTCAGCTCGCCCTGCAAGCAGGGACAAAGTACACCTCTGTAACGCTAACCAACGCTGCCACTTGACTTTTATTCATGTTTGGTCATTTTCCTTCCTCTTTAGCAGAATGGTTTCTCTGATAGTCACCTGGCCCTGCAGTCACCATCGTGCCTCGCGGCCAGGCAGGAACCTGAAGGAGGCTGGGGAGCACGGGGAGGTGATGGGGACACTGGGAACGGGCACCCAGGTGTGACCTGAGGTACAGACGGGTGTCAGTGCCACCGCTCAGTCCCAGCCTCAGCTCTCTTCTCCCACGGCCGAACATCCGCGGTTTGGGACTTTTTAGGGGCGGGTGCTGTTTGCTGAAAACCAGTGCGATCAGGAGCATAAGCCAAAAGATGCAATTAATGTCTGGTTTGTTCCCTTGGCATTTCTTGGATGAACTGTATATGACGTTCTGTACAATAATAAGAAAATTACAGCTGGGAGCTACCACCATTAAACATGCCTAAAATAATTAAGCAATAAAGAGTATCGCAGGAGGGTGCAGGAGATGCTGATAGATAATCAGAAAGTTGCTGCAGGTGAAGGCTGACCAGAAATGATAAATGGGAAGGCGGGGGGCCAGGAAGAGGATGAAGGGGAAATGCTGTTAGCATAGAAAAAACTAAATAATAAGATAGCATAGCTCCTGCTTGCCCTCCTTTGCCAAGGCAGGATGGATAAGCAGCAGGGTGTCAGGAGTGCAGAGATGGATCATCGAGCAGCTGAAATTTGTCTAAATCATAATGATGAGTGAGCCACCGAAGTGCTGGGCTGAAGCCCATAAAGGAGACAGTCCATGAGGTGGGAGGAGTCGCTACGATATGGATGAGGAATAATATTACGTGAGAAACCAGGAATAGCCTAAAAGACTTGCTTTAGCAGGCAGGGAGGAGTAGACTAATGTATAACACCCACCCCAACCTCAATAACAAACAAAAAGAAACTTAAAAGCAAGGGGAGCAGCATCAACGGGCTGATGATCTGAAGCCTGACAAAACGGGGGCTTACTGGTGCCCCCCAGACAGCCCCGTGCTGCCAGCGGCACCGAGGCCAGGCACGAAGCGGGGAAGTCGCATCCACAGCATCCCTCCCTCTGCATCCCAACCGGAGTGCTCGCAGCTGGGGCACGGCTCGGAACTGGGAAAGCATCACTCGTCTTTCACTGTTGTGCTACAGCACGGTGCTTTGAATGAATGTGCAAAATTAACACAAAGTCAAGCATTCAAAATTAAGCAAATGTGCATTTACTCTCAACGTGCAAGACGATAGTGAACAAAATCCCTTCCCTTTGAAAGAGCAGCCGTAATGGCAGGGGTTGAAAAGAAATTTAAAAATTTATGGTATTTAATAGAGAGCAGGGACCTGGATCAAAACATGATGTTATGGACAGAAATAGAGAAACTGCTGCAGAAGACTGTAGAGCTAAGAAATACCTTCATAGAGCTATGTATAGGTATAGAAAGAAACATGTGAACGAGGCAAGAGAGCGAAGGCCACGGTGTCACTGGCCCCCTGGGGTGTTTCTGCAGTCTCTGCTGTGAGCAAGGCGTTAGGAAAGGGGGGCCGGAGGGATGGAGAGATCGCGGGATGTTTCAGATGGTTTGGCTGAACTTTTGATGTGTGGAAGTTTTTGAAAGTAGGTTAGGACATCCAATAATAAAACGCCCAGGCAAGCAGGCGCAAGCCACCCACAGAGCCATGGCCCCCAGCCGCCCTGGGCCCCCCTGCCAAAAAAAAAAAAGAAAATTCAGTTAAGTAGTCTAAAAATCAGCTAAAATGGAGAAAGCTGCATAAGACAGTTATCTAGTTTTTTATTAGGCATAAGGAATATGTTACTCTGGAATTGCAGAGCTTTCAGAGCGCCTTGCAGGCTTTCTACCCCCACAAAATTGACAGTAAAAGCAAGATTTCAAGATTTCCAGTGGAAGATGAGCTGGAAATACTGAAGGTACCACTGGCAAGGCAGGGAACTCCTTACACAGGATCGTTTCAAAACATAAACTGGGAAAATGTAGTGTCTTTTTGGGTAGCTCAAGGGAGAATAATTGACCCTGCTGCTACGGGACCCCCAAAAGGGAAGGGTCCTGTGCTGCGCCGGCAAGAGGTCTGGCAGCCCCTCCTCTGCCCACAGCTTGGTTTTTCCTGCTTACCCTGGAGTGTGGAATCTGAGCAGTGTTCCCCAGTGCCTTGGATGCAGTTACTGCTAAAATACAAAATCTCACCCTTTAGCCCCCCCCTTTAGAGATAATTTTTACTGACATATTCTGATTTTTTTTTTCCCCCTTTTTTGTGGAAAGGCCCTTGGAACTCATTTCATGGTCTACATTCCCTATTAGAGGGAATGAGGCTAGTTCCTTACTCAATGCAATAAAAGTTAAATTAAGCTGAAAAAAATTGGAGGAAAACAGCTTCTATATTTATACAGAAATCAGAGGTGAAAACACAAGGCTGAAGCTTTGATATTGTAAAACTGAGAATATAGTTCTAATTTTCTGAACAGTCCAGTGGGTTTCTGCAGGAATATTTCCTGTACGTGGCTTACACCTCAGAGCATCTCTACGAGCTTTGAGGGGGGCTAACCTTCCAGCCCCAGCAAGCCCGTGCCAACAGCCCGGGGCAGCACATGCAGGGTCGGACGGCGCTCTGTGTGCACGCAGATATAGGGAACTTGGTGCACGTATGTCTGAAAATTTGCTGTGCGCATACAGGCTTTCAGCGTCCTCGTTTTTCTCCCTCTCAAAGCTGCACTTGGGGCTGAGCCATGCGCAGCCGGCAGCCTCACCGCCCTGGGCTGGGTCCTCCATCCTTTCTTCTGCCTGCCTCTGCGGCTCTGGGACCTGAGGGGTGATGGATAACGGGTGAGGTTGGAGAATACGTCCCTGCATCCGTGTGGATGAGCGCTATCTGAAGCCAGCTCAGCATGTCTTTGCAGCTGAGTAAGCATGTCTCGTACTGGCTTGAGTCTTCAGAAAGTCCAAACCTAGGATGCCCAGGCTGGATCACGGCGTTAGCAAGGGAAGCGCAACGGGAGGCAGTGTGACGCTTCTGGAACTGCACGTAGGCGCTGCTGGTGTCACAAATAACCTCACTTCTCTGCAGCCGAAGGACAGCGGTGGTTTCCTATTTGGTGATGAATAGATGGGCAGCGAGCCTTCGGTGTAGCCTCAGCCCTGCTGAGCGCTTGGTGGTGGCACACAGCCCCTCTGCCTGTCCCCAGATGTGCTCACTGAAAAATCATAGCAATATTTTCAGCTGTGACAAGCCTGTCGGATGCTGGGGATTGCCAAGCATGCATGAAGCCTGAATGTGACTGAAAATGTATTTGTTTCATATTCGTATTCCATGTCCACTGTGGATTCCTGCAGAATACGCCGTGTCCCTGCAGCCTCACTGAAGTAGGGATTTACAGGAGCTGGACCGGCATGAGGGAGGACAGCTCCATAGCAAATCCTCAGTCAAGCGGTGTTCGCTGATGAATGGATTTCCGTGTTTTTATAATAGACTGGCAGAAAAGTAAATAGATGTGGTAACATGAAAAATCAAGTTTCGCTTTAATGAAACGTTTATTCACAGCAAGTTTAATATTAATGTTAAATTGATCTGTGGAATTTTTCCCCATCAAAAAATAATGTGATACAGTCTTTGCTTTTCTGCACTGAAAGCATCTTCCAATTAATTGGCAGATAATGCACTGTAAATCCAACGCCGCCACTCAGACAGTCCCGGGCCATTATTTTTTTTTAAGTGCACAACCACTCAATGAATAATTAATAATGATTTATAGTGGTATTCAACTATTACTAGCATATCGGTATTGCAGAGCAGGCAACAATTTTTTATTTATAGTTGGGAAACAATGAAAATTAAGAATGAATATATATATATATATACATCAGCTGGTTACCGCACATACTGTGCACGTGCTAAATATCTGACTGAACAGCTACACGGCAGGATAGAGCGGCCACATTGTGCTTTGTAGAAAGGAGCCCCAAACTTTGCCAGAGATCTGAACAAACTCTACACAACTTGGTCTAATCTGGCAGCAAACGTGCCGGCTTCTCTGTCCTCTCCTGTGAGTTCAGGGGCCGGCAGCCAGAGCAGCTCCGTGTCGAGAGGATGGCTCAGCGCCTTGCAGTGCGTGGCAGCAATTAATGTGGGGTTTAGAAACAACTTACTCGGCAGTTGAAGAAGAAAAAGGAGCTCTTACCATGGCAACTAACGCAACGTACAGCACTCGCTGCGTGTCCTCCACCCCACAGCCGGTACCCACCAAGAGCCGTGCTCCCCGTGTAGAATAGGGCCATGCTTTGCTTCTTTGCACAAGACAGAAACGTGCCTGGGTTTATAACATTAATATCGATTAAAGAATTTTATGACTAAGTGTGAGGAGGAAGCAAAATCCTGTTCAACACTGTGAATAATTTCAAATGCTTATTTTTAGGCCAGCATGAGATAATTGATTTACACCGAGCCATTAACATTGCGATGGAGCCAAGGGCCAGGTACTTAATCCTATTCCTGGCCCTTAATGGCTTCAGGTTGCAAAGCAGCTCCGGTGCACGTTGTCACCGATGGGTCCCTGGATCGCGCTCCCTGGGGTTTTGTCCTTCCTTCATTATAGGAGGAAACAACAAGAGCTTGTATGCTTTCCACTGCTCCTTTCTCAAGGCTTTCTGCTTCATCAGCATCCTTTTGAATTCGTAATGAAACTGGATAGGCTGTAAAGTAAAACTAGTAAATACAATTTAACACGAAAAACTTTTCCAAAATCTTCTTTATAAATGTTTGTTTGCTAATCCATGGCTTTTCTTCAAATGTTCACGCACAAACAAAACCAGCTGAAATTAAAAAACCCTTCATATATTCAACCCTGAAAATGTGAAACATCCAGCCCCCAAATAAATTACCTTGGGAAGCTGTAAGAAACTGAAAATAGGGCTTAGAGTGAAAGTGTAATAATAATAATAATAATAATAAAAATCTAAGCGACTTGGAGCCTTCAAGGCAGCTAGTCCAGAACACAAGGAGATGCAAGCAGGAGGACACCCAAGGAGTGCTGGTCCCCACTGGTGGGACATGGAGTCAGAGGCCCCTGCGCTAGCGCAGACCCCCATAGCTAAGGGCAGGGATACGTTTTTATCCCTGCTTATGTGTGCATCGTGTCCTTTCCGCCACTGACCTTGCCATGCACCTCATTCATGGGCTGTTGAAGGAAATTAGTGTTGCAATTAATTCTGTGGGGTTTGGAGCCAAGACCATACACTTGGCCTCTGTGAGCACCGAGCACGTTCTGAAATGGGAGGAAACCTGTGCAGCCCATGCCTTTAATGGGACCTGTAAAGGGAAAAGTAAGGAGTACGTGTCTTTCTCCTGTTGTTATGATATTTATTATGGGGGATGTCTGTGATTTTTTCTGCTTGTTCTTTTCTCAGTTAAAGGAAAAACATTTCTCCTGCAGGAGAGCCCCTTCTGCGATGCAGGGAGGCAAATGATTCAGTGGCGTGGAGGTTTTCCAGCCTAACTTTTCTCCCTCAGTTGTCAGGGAGGATGGTCTGAGCTGAATTTTAACAAACCTGCTTTCTTGCCAGCTCCTTCAGTATCATTGGCAAAAAATAAATGGAGAGTCTGAAACAGCCTGAACACAAATCACACCCCGCTGCACGTAGTTGTGTCTTGTGAAGAAGATGCTGCTGCTGTCGTGGACCTCCTGGTCTTCAACTACCAATAGAGATCAGCTGCAGGTCAAACACGGGTGGACAACTCCTGCTCTCTCGATGTAAGAAAAGAGGTAAAAAAAAGGCATCTTTTACACTTTCATGCATTTGGAAACACTCATCCTCCCATCCAAATGCATCCTGGATCCCTTTGCTTTGGGGCTTTTTTGTTCTTTGGGAACCTTGAAGGTCTGACTCTGCTCCAGGAAAGCCGTGGCTGTCAACCCGCAGCCTGAGAGGGAACCAAGTAAGATTTAAAGAAAAAAACTCCAAACGGAGGGGTTCAAATGCGATTAGATGTCAGCCCCCGCAGTTTCCCAAGGCAGCAGTGGGGTAGGGAGCAAGTTTTGAAGGACACTGTCATCTCTCTAGCTGTAGGGTTTCTAAGGAATACATTTGCTACCCCTTGTATCTGTGCTCACATCTCTCATTATTCAGCAATGCCGAGGTGAAGAGCTGGTTTTTCAGGCAGCACCCACGTTTGGTGTGACTAAGTAGACTTCTCTCCATAGGACGTGAATTCTACACCCAGAGCTTTCTGCATCTTGAGCACAAGCATTCAGCAGCTGGTAGACAGTCTCAGGGGAAACTGCACCAAGCTTGCTCATCAAAATAACAAATTAAGGCTCTGTTGGGGCCACTTAGTGCTTTTAAAACTTGCAGCCAGATTTAGGTAGAGGTGAAGAAAATAATCCTTTCCTTACAGGGAACTTTTTTGCAATGATAATCACCTGAGGAAGGTGACCCCCGGGGTTGGGGGGCCCTGCCCGCCCACCCCGTCCCACTCCCACCCCTTTGCAGGGTTGGGTGGCAGCTCCAAAGGCCCTTTCATTAGGAGATGTAAAGGTTTGTTTTATTTAGCAGGGACTTGCCCTAAAAAAGAGCTTTTCTGTGTCCCTGGGAAGACCAAAGCCCTGTCCCTTTGGGGCAAGGGCCTGTGCAGCACCGGGTGCTGCTCAGAACTGATACCTTTGCAGAAGGCATCCGTGCTTGGCTGAGTTTAGGAGCAATAAAGCTCCAGGACATCTCGGGGTGAAGGATACTGTCCAGAAATTATAAACCAGCTCCCCTGAGAGTTTCTATGTAGACCTTAGTTATCGGCTCCTGCGTCCCCTCAGGCATCCCAGCTGCACAACATCTCCATAGCTACTTGTCTTTTTTTCTTTCCCTGTGCTTTCCCTTTTCCCTCCTCTGGCTTTTTCCTTCTCTCACCCTGTCTTCATGCTAACACTGCTGCTGTTGGACCCCGTTAAAGCAGCAAACATGCATCAAGCAGCATGTCCCGGTGGTTCAGGCTCTGCTGGGAGACACTGATGGGTGCTATGTTTTCAGCCGTGGTTTGTGCATGCCCGTCTGCTTTCCTCTCTGCTGGTCCTTACCGTACCCTCAGGGACCCTCCCTTGGCCAAGGGACCTCAAGCCATTGCGTCTCTGCCGGTCGAAGGCTGGGAGCTTGTTAGGATGCCAAGAATTGGTGAAGGCGGCTACAGGCAGCGGGTGCGATGGGCGCACAGACCGAGGGTTTGGGCTTTGCGTGTCCATCCCACCGTGTCTGCCTGTCCATCCTGTTGTGTTTGTGTGTCCATCCCGCTGCGCAGGGCTACAGCATCCTCCTGCCTGACGTCTCGCTGAGATCGTGATGAGCCGATTGAAGCAGGGAAGAGCAGTTCCTCGAGCGGTACCAGGGTGGTAGTAAAGCAAAGCCCAGACAGCATCCAAACCCGCCGCGTTCCCATGGCTACCACGTTCCCCAGAGCAGCTGGAACAGCTGCGACCCGGCGCATCCCAGCCTGCAGCACAGAGCAGCTCCCAGCCCTGCTGCGGGGCTGGGGTGTCCCCCGCGTCCCCCACCCCAGCCGTCCCGCTGGGACACGGCACCACCGGCTCCCCAGGATATGCCTCTCGGGCCCTTGCGGAATGCATCCCCATGGGGTGCCTTGGTGTGAGCCCAAACGCTGGGCACCCCAGCGTGGGGCGCTGGTGTAGGTGCAGCCCCTGGCTTTGGGGCTGCAGAGAGGGGCAAAACGTTCCTTGAAAACCTTTGTCCATAGGGCAAAAGTAATCCCGGAGGAGTGGGAACGTGTCACCATTGGCACAAAGGCAAAGCAAATACAGGAATGTGTTAAAGCTGTTAATGAATAGCTAAAAGCAGTAAACTAAGAGAGCATTTTCCTTTGTTCTCCACTTTTGATGTTATGTTTAAATCAAGCATGAGCTCGATGTCTACTTGAGTTTACTTTTATAACTGTAATTAAGGGAGACTAGAGATCTCTGGAGTGTTGTCGTCTGCGTATTTTTGTACGCTGGCTTATGTTAAAATCTGTCATGCATTCCCGGCGGAGGGCAGGAGATACGGCGCCAGGCTTTCACAGCCCTTACTGAAACATTTTGTGTACCACAATCATTTCCAGGCAGCTCTTCAAGCCGCTCTCACTTCTGGGCGGCTGGAGGAGTCTCCTTGTCGCAGACACTCCTTGCAATCCCCGCTCCCCAGCCCAGCCAGCAGCAGGGGCTGTCTCCGCTCCCCAAAAGCCGGGCTGCACACCAATACGGGGATGTGGCGGCTCGCCATCACCGGACCCTGCGCTGAGGGAGCTGCTGCCCGAAGGATGCTCTGCTGCCCGGCATCTAGGAGCTGCCGTTAAGAGAGGACGTGGATGGGACTCCTCCTTGGGAAGGAAGAGATGCGCTTTCTGCCCCCGGTAAGCCAGACGCCTGGGCCGGGCTGCCTTGAAGGGCACAAGAGGTTTGGGGAGCCCTAGTTTTGCTGCAGCTCTTGCCGGGGCGTGCGAGGGGACGGAGGTGCGATCGGTGGGCACCAGCCTTGGGGAAGAGGCAAGGGAGCAGCTCCTCACCCTGGTTTGGTACTGCAGATGCAGGAGTGGGGTGGTAGGGGCTGGCTCCTTTCTGTCCCCTTGAAATTGTCCCAAAAGGGGCCAGCAAGTGATGAGAGGTGCTGGCAGGAGTCCGGTCTGCAAATGCTGTGCCGTGACGCTCTGCTGGTGGGACTAGCCCTCGCGCGTGGGATGTTAGAGGCAGAAACTGATGTAGGGCCTTTGCTGGGCAAGTTTTTGGGTCTGGGTTTTGGGGTTGTCTTGTTTTGTTGGGGCATTTCCATTTTCGTGTGGTCTGAGGCTGTTGGGAACTGCCTAGGAAGCCTGGAAATGGCATGTCAGTAACGCCGCACACCAAGCTGTGGAGGTGGGGAGAGAGGCGTTGCGTTCACTCCCCCTGAAATCAGGCTTTGTTTTACTTTTCAATTAAAGACTTGGAACTTGTAAAAGCATACAGCTCCCCAGAGACCCTAATGCAAAGCCAGGAACAAACAGACTGAGGTCTCTGATATGTCTAAGCAGAGTATTTTCAAGATCCTAGATCAGAAATATAAGAAGTTGGTACGAGCCNAAGTTAAAAAATTTGAATGCAATATATGAAGCTAATTTTTACTCTTTACATTTATTTCCATTTGTTGTTTAATTTTGTTATTTAAGGCTCATGTATTTCAAGTATTTATAAAATACTGAATGGTCCTTCAGGCAATTTTTACTTGTTTATCATCTTGTGTGAGATTTCAGCTAACTTGAGAATTTAAAATAATCATATAGATTTTGTTGTTGTAAATTGTTCTGTACTCAACTCAGTGTAATTCAGACTATAATTTATCTCACACCTCCATTTGGAATAGAATAGTCATAGACATTTGAAGAAATTAGATTGTATGAAGGAGAGGTATGCTGCATAACCTATTTTTAGAAGGAAATAGGAAATGGAGCCTATATGATTATCTGACTGCAGTGGGAATTTAAAAATCTTCCTTAAATGTCAATTAGACATGAGTGTATAGCTCTTAGTTGCAACTATATGAACAAAAGAGCTGGACGTTACATAGTGTCACCCATCACTGACACTTCTTGAGCTGGACATTGCAAAGGGCAGGTGGTTGAGATGTAGTTTTCAAAGAAAAAAAAGAATAAAAAGCGAGCCTTACATTACCTTTATCAATTAACTTGTTGTCTAGGAGTTCAGAAGGAAGGTACAGTTCCAGAAAAGGCTGAGAAGAGCTTCCAAAATCATTAAATAACTAACATAATACCTTTGAAGGTTGTTCCTTGACAAAGATTCAGAAATTATTTAAAAGAACAGCTGTTCACAGGAAAAAAAAAAAAAAAAAAGATTAAGCAAGGTGTGTCAGGAAACTTGCTGTCAGAGAAAAAAAGTCCCTGAGCTTCCTTGGTGGAGAGCGGAGCGTAACTCTGGTCATGTGTGCATGGAAGTGCCTTCAGGCTGTTTCGCTGTGAAACAAGGCTCTAGCATTGCTTTCCTAGTACTCTGGCAGTACTTTGCATTTTTTTAATTAGTTGCATGCTTTTGCTTTTAAGGAGTGCAACTCCTTACGCAGACCTCTGGGTTGTTGGAGGCCCAGGAGCTGTAAAACCTCCTGGGAGGTGCAGGGCTGGTTGCACCACCTGCACGGGTGTGCTCCGGCTCGGCTCTGCACCTGCTTCCATCGCTGGCTTCACCGTTCTGCAGCTCACAAACAGTTCGTTTCAAACGTGAATAAACAGAGTTACTGAGTGCACTGGTGCTTGCCCGGCTCTACTGCTGAAACCTTAGCGCTCTTGCTTACTGCCTTCGTGGCTGTTATTTCGCTGCTGGTTGTCTGCTACTGACAACGTGGTTATTTTGCAACATTAAGTATGGTAAATATCAAATACCCTAAGTACAGCCTGGTACGATGCAGTACGATTTTGCTGCTGTTATTCTACATTAGTTATATTTTTCATTGTATTTTTCTCATTCTGATCTTAATGCTTTTGCCCTGCTACAGAAGACGCAGTTTACAATTTCAGAGTTTACAGTGGCTTCACGTTATTTTTACAAACAGGCTACAGAGGGGTGATGCTGATGTGTAGTGGTGTTGTACAAACTAGGGGTAACCCCACTTGAGTCCAGGCAATCCTGCACAGCTGGTGTGAGAGGGAAACCAACACAGTAGTGCTTCAGCAAGAAGCAAACCATATTTTTACTTGTTAATGGGAAGTGCTTTTCTTAGTCTGGCCTTCTAGGCTTAGGTTTCTGTCCCGGTTGTTGTGAGTGCCAGCCCCTAGAGCGATCCCCCTCTCCGAGGGAGCCTCATCTGCTCTCTTGACACCAATGCTTGCCTTCGCAGGAACTTGACTTAGCAAAGTGTTTCATTTGCTGCTTCAAGTCTGGGCATCAGAAGATGTACGGTTAATTCACTGCCATTGCAAAGATTATGGTAAACACGAAAAATACCCTTGCCAGGTCACCAAAAGCTGTTCTCTGGGAAAAGAAAGGGGAGGAGAAAAGGAGCCAGCCTACTCCTGGGTGTTCCCTGGGGCTGTGGGGTTGGGAGTTTGCTTCAAAACCCAGTATGGGTTCTTCCCTCCAGGTATTTACGTAATGTAAAAGCAAACGTAAGTTGGAAATAGTTGACTGTTTGGTCCTTATGCTGCATGAGCTGGCAGGGCGAGCGCTGGCACAGGCACCTGTAGACCCGGGGACGTCGGCAGGTCTTGCAGCCCCGCGCGCACACACACCACCCACACCAGCTCCCCGACCGCCGGCATGCCCTGCTTTCCACCGACCGCCTCCCCATGGCACTACGCTCAGAGCCTGGCTGCTTTCTCTGCGTTTACCTTATGCTTTATTATAAAAATGAAGCCCTTAGTAATTTACCAAAGGACTTAAGTAGTATATTAAGTTTCGCTTTCCAGATACTGGAAACAATATTGTAAGGAAAAAGTAAGACTTAATACAGCAAAATACGTTGCGAGTTGCTCCTATCCGGTTCAGCCAAAGTTATCACAGCGTGCATTCTGAGAAGGTAGTTGCCCCGTTCCCATGGCACAGTCCTGCTGTGGCTGTTCTGGCGGCTCTTTCTCTCGCAGATGCGCGGGGATGCTGCTTTGATGTGTTGAAAACGTAGGATCAGTTGACGTCCTGTTCACAGCTTCATTCTGGGAGATGCAGCCTAGTTCTAGCCAAAACCTTGCTGCTCACTCTGATTGTACCTAAGACCTCCAAAAGTCCTAGGAGCGCGATCTTAGATTGTACGCACACAGAGGCATTAACTGTGCATGATCTCTCTCTCTGTGGGTTTATTTTCAAGTAAGTGGCAGATCCAGGAGCAATATATTTGCTTAGACAGTTTTGCGAGTCTTTCTCCTTCCTACTGCTTGTGCCGCCCCAAGCGCTGCCTGAGCTTCTGTGGACAGCTGTGAGCATCTCCTCCAGCTCCACAGTGTGTGCTCACAGCACGTCCACCAGAGATCTCCAGAACGTCACTGAGAAGAACCCTTGCGTGGAGGGGGTCTTGTGGAGTCATCCTTTTACTGGGCAGCTCTGGGTGTCTCTTTTGGGGGATCTGGCTGTGTTCTCCTGCCATGAGATTTAATCCATCCTAGCTGCTGTCCCAGCCTGGCCAAAGGCGTGCAGAGAGGAGCACTGGGCAAACAGCTAGGAGGGGAGAAGAGTCACCAGGGCTCTTCCAAAGATGCTCATGGATGTGAAACTAGGCGACAAGTAAATACTCTGAGCTGCTAGAGTTACTGCTTTATGTATGTGCTGGTTGCATTATTTTGCTCTATAAACAGCAGTAGGATTTTAGGTTACCCCTTGCGTAAGAAAGCTCAGATTTATAACAGGGAAACCTCCTGGGCTGTCCTCATATGGGGAGGGAGGGAGGGAGAGAACACCTTGATCATTTGGAGGTGAAGAACAAGTGTTTTATGTCAAAAATTAAGGGGAAAAAATTGAATTGGAAGACATCCTGGAACGGTTCTGGAGCTACAGATGACATTTCTCTTGCTAAGGCTGACCAGAAACACAATCACCAAAGCCAGTGTAATCAGGAGAGGTTCTCGAGATACCTCTCCAAACAGCCCTTTAACACTTTACCCACCTGAGGGCAAGGTGTTGTACGTGGGGGTGTTCACAGGAGCACCCAACACCTCCCGTCACTCCCACCTCCACCGAGAAGAGGACAGCGAACGGACACTCAACATGGCACATTGCACTAACAGGACTTGTGGCATCTCACCCGCAGGTGACACGGGATCTTACATCAGCTTCCAAGGGCCCGTGGAGACTCTGCTAACATCCTTCAGGCAAGACACGTGTCTGACTGTCCCAGCAGTTCCCCACCAAAGAGTCATGACCTCAAGGGTCCAAAATACACTGAAAGGCTCACGTCAGCTGTCTGGCCTGGGGGTACAAGCTTGTATTTGTTTTGCCTCACGAAATGGAGTTGCATTTGGGAAAGTTGTCGAGGTGACGACTACCTGCGGTACTCACCGCTGCACTGCAGTGGAGTAACCTGCGATGTCTAGGGTGGGAATGAAATTTTAGAAACCCACCCCCACTGCTGGCGAAGGTTGTACTCTACACAGTGCCCCAGCTGATGGAGTGGGAGGGCGGGAAAGCACAGGAGAAACTAAGGGGCAGGAAGGAGATAGAAAACTTGGTGCCATTCAACTAAAAACTGTTGGCGGCAAGCACAAAAATCTGTTGCAGGTGTAGGCAGGTTTAACCTGCGACCTCCTAGCAGAAGCTTGGTCTTCAGAAATCACCCGTGTGTGCTGATGGATGGGTGTACCCGGAGCCCAGCGTTGGGATATGCTGTGAGCCACCAGGACCTTCTCCGTGAAACTCCGGGAGCTTCCCTGTGAACCCCAAGTCTCACGGATGGGCACCACAGGCGAGCACAGATCAACCCTACTGAAAACACCGTTTTGCTCTCGTGATGGAGGTGTCACCCAAGGGACCACGCTCGAGCCTCCCTCCTTCCCAAGGCAGGATGGGAAGGGCTTTGTCAGAGCACCAGAGGATTCAGTCACTTACAGAGGTTGCAGCGCTCCAAGATGGAACTATGTAAAAAGGACTGTAGAAATGTAAAAGGAGATGAAAAATGACGTTTGACACTCTTTGTACTCCCTGGCCATGTCCCCCCCTTGGCTAGGATACATGCATAGCATGTCCCCCATGATGGGTTGGGAACAGGGAGTAGCTAATGCAAGAGATGATCTCTTTTAACATTCACTTGCTATTTTTTCCTGAAGAAAATAAATTTTTTAAGTTTTTCACTGCGTCTGCTCTAGAGCATGGACAAGAAAGGTTAGTTATAAATAATGTAGACCTGCATCCCCTGTTGAGGGGAAAGAAAATACAGGGAGCCTCATAAAGAGAAACAGAGCAGCACCCTCGATGGATGGGGATGAGCCAAGGGAGATGGGGATCCCACCAGGCCACCAAAGCCCTTCTCCTTGCCCATGGGCCTCCGGCCAGGCAGCAGGCAGCCACGTCTGCACAAGCCAACCCTGACCCTGCCGGCAGCTCCGGAGCCTTGTCGGGGCAATGAAAAATGCAGCAAAGGAGGTTGGATCAAAGCAGCATCTGAGCACAGAAACATTTAAGTGGGCTGTGCTCTGGAAATTACTGGAAGATGAGTCCAAAGAGGAAGGCTTCATCTTCCACTCAGCTTTTTAATCAATTCAACTGATTTTTTTGTGCATGGCAGAGGGCTGGTATAGCTGCTGCCCGGCCAGCACGATGCATCACCCCCATGTCCCTACCGCATGTAAGTGCTGCCTGTGTGGTCACTCTGGGATCAACACACTAGGAAAAAGCTCTGCCCGGGGATGAACCAACACCCCACTGCGCTCCCACCTCAGGACAGCCCGGTGACGCCGTGCCCTCACTTTGGGGAGGTGGACAACTGGCCGCTGAGCACTTGGTAATTCATTCTTGGGCACCCAAGTAGCGCAAGCCGCACAGGAGGCCTGGAGCTGTAGCCTTCCACCCCTGCCCAGGTTTCCTTGCTTTGTTTTGTCCTTTCGTCCCACCGTGCAGAAGATCAGTCACTCCTCATGCAAACCCAGAGGGACGACGACTCACTGATGGAGAAAATGAGCTTTTGGTGACGGGCTGTGAGATGAGCTTCGTGCGGGAAAGGGTGCAGGGGAGGAAGAACAGGGGTTGCATGGAGTACGGGCTTCGGAAAGACCACGGCGAAACAGAGTAAGGTGGAAAATTAGGAAGCGGTGGTGCCTTGGCAGCCCAGTCAGTGCCTGCCTCCTGCTTCAGGTACAAGCGTACCCGCAGCCCGGAACGCTGCTCTCCATCGGGACCGGCGGGGAGCAGGGCTGCTGGCTTTCAGCACAGAGTGGCTGCTCATCGGGAATGTCACCTGCCCTGGGATGGGAAGCTGAAATGCAATGCATGTGTTTGAGATCCAGCACCTTTACTACTAAGGCTGGCCACTTTATTTTTGCAATGCTAGGGGTGTAATGGCTTTCTATGAAAAGCCATTTTATTTTGTACGTAAAGGAAGTTGTAAGCTTTAATAGAGCAAAATATGTCTTAGTCATTTTGTGTGGGAAATTAGAAAGCTTTTGCTTTGGCCAAATAGAGAAACAACAGCCCTAGACAGAAAAATAAGGGGAAAGTGATACGCAATTTTATTAGTAGCAAAATATGCTTTATCTTACAGTTCAAGAGAGTTTAATTCTAATTTTTCAGTAGAAACTTCTGAGGAAGAAATCACTCAAAAATGATTTTATTTTCTCTTAATAAGTCAAACACAGAAGTGACTCCATGTGTCCACTCTACTCCAGAAGTCCCCTCCATGCCTTTGCTCTCCTACATGGAAGAAAGCGATGGGAGCAAGACATGGCTAACGCACAGAGCTGAGGCTGCTCATCTCTCCCCGCTGCAGGGAGCCCGTCTGCGACACTGGTCTGGTACTAGAGCTGGCAAATCACAAATAGTTTATTGATGGAAACTGTTGTCCTTTTATTTATATACTGAGTATTATGCTTCATGGTGTTCATGAATTTACACACAAAATGAACATGGAATTCCTGAATAATCTGCCAAAGACAGCAACAGGCCATCAGAGGACACGTTGGTCAGCGAGAAGATGGCAGTATCTCCTTGCTGCACATGTTTAATGCTTGTTGTCCGTGAAGGGAGCCAGTGGCAAGGGCTCCTTGCGATACCTACGCTCTTCCATCTCACCCCCCGTGGAGGTTCAGCCCTCTTCAGTCCTCCATTGCTCCCACCACATCCCCCTTCTGCCAGGACACCACAGCTTGGCGGGGCTTTAAGTCCCAAGCAAAGCATCTTCCAGGAGTTTTTGGACTGTGGGATGGTTGTGTCGGGCTTTTCGTTTCCATACAGATAAACACAATTTCAATGTGTTGGTCATGGCTTGGTTATCGTGATGATGCACAGTGCTCTGCCACAAAAGACATGCATTGCACTCTGCTTACTTTTAAGTTAATAACTTTTTGATATCTCTGCCTGACATAGCACGTAGTAGCAGGGCATTCAGCTTCCCTGAGTTGTCCTTCATGGCTATATCACAACATTATTATTCCTTTAGGAAAGACTGAAACGTGTTTGTCTCCTAACAGCTGATGATTTCTTCAGCATGTGGTTTCTCATGTACACTTGACTTTTTAGCCTTGTGTCATACAGCGATGGGAAAAATCCAACTATTTTTAAAGTGGTTTTTTTTTTTTTTCTATTTAAGTGTCAAGGTTTTCAGTGAAAAGGTCTGTTTGGGAGAAAGACACTCCCCTGCCTGCTCTTCCTATGGCTTTGCCACAAGACACATGTTGTGAGCCATGTTGCAGCAATCACAGCATCGCTGGATGGCTGAGGGGGCAGGGACCTCTGTGAACGCTCCAGCCCAAGCCCGTGCTTGAAGCAGTGTCATGTGCAGCAGGCTGCCCAGGACCTTGGAAACACAGAAAATCGGCTTATAAAAATAAATGCAGAAAATCAGGGAGTCCTGACGCACTGCTGGGGCAGGGCTGACTGCAGCAAAGTCACCCTCATCATCCTCTTCCCTATTGTGGGCAGCGTAAAGGCTGTCTGCCATTAAACTACCGTTTGAAAAGCAAAGGATGAGCATCATGCTGGGCTTGCTGCCTTTCAGCTGTTTCACACCGAATCTGTAATTCAGAGCAGCAACCTGAATCCCAAACAAACGTGAACTCCTCATGAACGCTGGGATTAAAGGAGGATGCGTGGTCTGTCAGCGGACCTTAGTGGTCCCTGGGACAGATGGACACTCTGTGCTTGTCTTCAGGTATTTCAGAACTTTGGGGCCAGCTTTATGATAAATATAACCTGTCGCAAGGAAACTGTAGTTTGGGAGGAAGATCTGCTTTGTAGGGGCACGTTAAATCTACTGTGGGCGCGTGTGCACCCTGCGAGCCGGTGTGCTAAATTATGTATCCAGCAGCAAACTTTAATGGAAGTTTTGAATTCTTTTATTGCTCGGTTTTCTACTTGAAGAAAAATTCATCAAACAGGGACTGCTAGGAAAGCAGATCACAGTGCAACTTTTCAAAGAAATAGGTCTGCTTTCAAGATATCACTCATTTCAAGTCTGCTCTTTACACAGGCCGTGGCTGGCAGTCTCCAGCCAAGAACTGGTTTTTCCAATGGTTGGCCATGGGACCCCTCCCTGCGAGGCAGCAGACTCTTCCCCTGCTTGGCTGGCCACGAAGACCCCCGGGTGACTCCTGTGCTCCGATGGCTCTGGCTCTCATCCCTCAGCGATTTCCCAGGAAGCGACGGGGTTTTGACAAAGAGGTCACCCCACCTTCCCCTGCCGTGTCTTCAGCCTGTTCCCTTTTCTTAAATTACGAACTTCTTTGTAATGAAACAGAAGGGGTTAAGAGCGTTATTGTCATCCCATCTAACTTTTGCAGCCCGTAAGTTGAACTCAGGGACTTCTTGGATGCCAAAAAAATCCCTGTCTGGTTTGCAAAAAAAGGGGATGGAAGAATCTGATAGGTGAATGATTTGCTCGTCCCTTTGTTTTCCTTTACCCCTTTACGTGCACTTAAACTGGCTCAGTATACTATATTTAATAATTTAGTAACCTAATACAAGTCATATATTGCTCTTTCAGAACAGTTAAGCGATTACATTATAGCCGGCATATAGCCTTGCACATATGGTTCCTGAAGTTACCTAATTACAGTCACAAATCTGAATACCTCAATTTAACTGAGTGCCAGAAATCCTGCTGCTAAAAATGCGAAGAGACCGAGGTGTTATTCACTTCCGAAGAGCCATTAAGATCGGCTGAGCTGCACCATTTTCTACCACCGTGGCTGTGGCTGTGCATGGCTGTTTCACTATAAGAAGCTATGCAGGGTGGGGAAAACATCTGCTTTTGTACTTCTGTGTGTGATTATTTTGACACAAAAGAGCATGGAGTATGGAAAAATCTATCATTCCTTTTGATAATTTTAATGTATGACTTTTTTATTTTTAATACCTGCTCTTCTCCAGCTGCATCTTACAATTGTTTATTACTATGAGCGGTACTTTTTTCCCCATTTTCTTTAGCAGACCTATCAATTCTAAGCTGCTTTCTTCCTTCGCAAAGTCTTCGTTAATTGAAAATGTCAGTTATTGTATTTGATGATATTTTCTCCCCTATTCTAACTCTGGCTGTGATAGTGATTGTTGTGAGACGAGACTTTATCCTAAATCTAGTCATAAAGACACAGTGCAAAAGTCTCAGCTGCCATAAATCAATAAGGGATTCAGGAGAGCTACTTCAGCGAACAAGGATTTAAATCCCAGTTCTCACACATCTAATACTTTGTGGGAAAAGTACAGGTATTTTTCCAGTTTCTCTTAGTCTTGTTTTGGTTTCATATGTTCTAGACCTCTACCAGTGCTGCTCTTGGCTTCTTACAGAGATACTGAGACCCATGAAATGAAAGAAGTCTGATGAAACAGCACACACGCTGCTGGCAGCAGCTGCATTAAAGCATTGAGTGTCGAGGATCCAAAGTATCGGAGGTGCCTGGAAAGGGCCAGGGAGAAGATTCAGCTCCGCTGAACGTAGCTGCTGCAGGCAGGCAGGGCACCCACGCCACCCTGTCTGCCCTGGGGTCAGCAGGGAGGAACGGGGCCTCAAGGAGACGACAGACCCTTGGGTTAGGTCGGGATGTATTCCCTGGAGATGCTTGCTCCTCTCTTGCGGAGGGCAGTTTGTTAGATGTCTGGCTTCTAGATGGTTAAGGTCTGGGGACCCTTCCCAGCCTCCTAAAAAATCCAAACACTAGTCAAAGATGAAAAAAAAAACCCTTCAGATTTTTCTTTTTACCTGTAAAGTTTAGGAAAATGAGTTGAACGTTGGGAAGCACCAGCGCAGTGGGAGCAGACCGTCGCAATGGGGGAAGCAAGTGAAGAGCTGTCTGGGTCAGTTACCCAGGCTGTTATGATTAAGAATTAAAATTTGATCCTCTTGGAAAGTCTGATGTGGGGGATTGCATGGAGAAACTGTTTGTAGGGGAAAAAAAAAGTGACAATTGCAGCTTACTTCCTTAAAGATCCCAAAACCCTAAAATTGCTGCTTCTACTGCTGCACTGGGAAGATGCAGGAGTTACCGGGAAGTGCAAGACTCCACTCTTGCACACTTTCAGGCAATGTTCAGCTTAATCTGTAGCAGAAAATTAAGGCAGAAGAAAATGTGCAATTGAATTTGAGCAAGGACCCGTGAACCACCCTTTCCTGGAAGAACAATGACCCTCTCATCATGTTCGAAAGAAAAGTCTACCTGCCGTATCATTTTTATTCTCAGGCTACAGACATAACTCACTCTGCATCTTGTCCAAACCTCCTTCCTAATCATCATGAAAGAGGTTGACAAGGCACAAGATTATCCTCAAATACACGCTTTTTTTTACACTTGTCTGACTGTCCTTCAGCATCTGACTAGCAATGAATGGGTATAGAAAAGAAAAATTAATAAGGAGGGGAAATCATAGAATCATTTAAGTTGGAAAAGACCTTTAAGATCATCGAGTCCAGCCATCAACCGTGCCCACTAAACCATGTCATGGAGTTGCCCTGTCTACACAAATACCTTTTTTTTTTAAATGAGCATGGGGAGAAGAGCTCTGGTCTCAGACAGAAATTGCTATTCCACTCTGGTTGCGGAATGGGAATCCTTCAAGTCTCAGCACCTTTTGGTCCCGACCTGTGATATTTAATATTCTCTAACATCCGTTCTCAGCTGACATCCCTTTATTTGCTGATGCTCCTCTTTACCTCTATAGCCACAAGTTTCCAAAAGTACTTCAGTGGCTTAAACCCAGCCACTTCCCAGGAAATTTATGTGCTTATGGTGTCTCAAAAATGCCACCTGCTGCAGAATTGGGGTTTTCCCACCTCTCGGTGGCAGGTGACTGCGGGGCCGGCCGTGGGTGGGCTGCACGGCACGCTGCCGAGGAGGGAATCTGCAGCAAGTCCAGTGGTTTATGGCTTATCAAAAATGACACTATTAAATGAAGTGAGACTTTGATTTCACGGGGTATGAAATGCTGCTTACATACTGCAGCCCTCGATGGAGATGATCATTAAGCAGTTATTTGCACAAGAAGCTTGCGTGAAAACTGGATATTTCTCCCAGTCTGGGGACGCGCTGCTGGCAGACAGCACCCGCTCTGCTCCCCGGGAGCGCCCGGTCGGCTCCAGACCCACCAAGAGGGAACTGCTGAAAAAGCAGTCGGGTGCAAAGAGCTGCCTCTCCTCCGTGTCATTGGAGAGGAGAAGCATCCTCATGTCTGCCCAGGCTCCTCCGGCAGATCTGCGCAGGCTTTGGAGATGCTCTATCATTGCGTTCAATATAGGAACGTAATACGTGTCCGTACATTGAACATATAATATTATGAACAACATATGTGTTCATGCGATGTCAGAAACCCACCCTGCATTGCCTCAAGTGCTGTACAAGCGAGAGCTGATGTGGCGGGTCCTGCCCGGCGGCTGCACGGTCAGACGGACGCGGGGCAGCAAGGGACAGGCAGGACGGCACAGGGACGGGCGGTTGGGGGGGAGGGCAGGTGGTCTCGGGGCGCGGGGGCAACAGAGCTCCTCTGAAATAGCTCCCGGAGGGCGCAGCAAAAAGGTTTCAGGAGAGGCTTTGAGGGAAGAAAATAAAATGGCTTGGCCACTGCCTATGGCAGGTTCTTGCTGAGCATGAAGTATTTCATGAAAGAAATGGAAATTCTGGACTGAGCTGTATCCAACGGGCCCAGGCGGCGATGTCGGGCTCGGCTCGGAGCAGGGACCGGGCCGTGTGCTGGGGAGAGGAGCCTGGTGGGGCTGACTGCGCAGCCATGCGCCTGTGAAGAAATACCGTGTTTATTATAAGCTGAGGATAAAAATGCCGCCGTGCTCCTGTGGCACCACGCTGAGAGCCGGGAGGGCAGGAGGGGAGCTCGGGCTGCCCGGTGGGCACAGGCAGCTGCCTGCGGGGACCGGGATGGGGCGGCACGGGGGGACGTAGGGCTTGTGGAGCTTGCACAGAAACATCGTTAAGTAAAATCTGAATATCCGATGTTGGCAAGAGATTTGATCCAAAGAGATACTTTATTTTATTATGAATATTTTCCCTGCCCAGGCGGCTGCTTTTCTTCTAACACACATGATAACTTATTCTAATGTAGCAGAGAAGTACAGCTCCAGTTTGCAGTACCTTTATTAAGGCAAACTCCATTCCGGCGGAGTTTCCCCTTGGCTCTGGGCGAGGGGCCGGGTCAGGCTGGGCATGCTGAGCCCGAGGCTTTGCAGGGCAAAGGTCGGGTTTTGTCTCCACCAGTTTTTACTGGTTGTTTAGAAATTCACAATGACACTTGAAATATGCGATTAAATTCCTGAAGCGACTAGGTCATCACACCATTTTAACGTGTTGCCAAGAGGAGTATGAAGAGACAAGAGTTAGAGGAACCCTTACGTAGGTCGTAAGGAAGAACAAAGTAAGTAACGGCTTTTGCTTTTGCCTTACTCTCTGTCATTGCAATCAAGCTTGCCTCTTGCTTTTCAGTTAACAGTCTCTTACCCATTTCAACAATTTTGCTTGTTGAAAGGCAAAGAGAAGGAAAGGAGAAGCAAAGGCATCGCTCCCACTTGCTGCTACTGCGGTCGCCTCTTCCCCCGGCCCCCCGCACCGCACCACCGGAGCCTGGGCAGGCGTCCGGGGGCTCAGCCCCTCGGCTGCGGACACGGCCACATCCTGCATCCGGCCCGCCGCAGCTCCAGCTGCGTTCTCCGGGGCTCTGGGAGAGCATTTAATCTGTTATCGTATTAATTCGTACGTGGTAACCTGACAGTAACGTGATTCACAGAGCCAATAACAGTTTTTGATAACAGTAATGCAATTGCTAAGCCTGAGTCCTTAACCAGTACAGCTCAGTAGGGAAACATTGACTTCAGATATGTTGCGCTGCTTCAGCTCCTAATAGTCAAAATACTTAATATTGATTTCTTCTTTTTTTTTAAAAAAATGAATCAGTCATGGTGTACTATTTCCTGGCAATTAATGTCTTTAATATGAAAACACAGCATTGCATTGTGCAGGTTTGACACTTAACCAAAGTAATTAGCATGTACAATAATGAATCTTACAATTTTTCCCCACTGGAAGAAATAAAATAACCGTAAATAAATTGTTAAAACCTGGACACCTCACCAAGCTTTTAATGCTTTGTTCAGCAAGTGAGCAAATCAACTTCTGCCCCATCCTGCTGCGCGTCCTACCGGGCAAGGAGGAGCTGCCGGTCCCCAGCCCCGCACGTGAGCTCCCTGCCCTCGCCGCTGCCTGCGTGCTGAGCTGGCCCAGCACAGCCCCATGGTGGTTTGCTCTGTGCAGGTGAAGCAGTGCCAGCAGCGCCCGTGCCACCGGACAGTCTGAAACCCTTGATTTTTCCAGTCCCTGGGAACAGAGAAGAGGTTATTTCTTTGCAACAGCCTCCAAGGACAGGGCTGCTAGCGGGCATACCAGCAAAAGGCACTGCCGAAAGTCGCACCGTGTCCTCGACGTGGGCATGTCCCCAGCGGTTGGGTCGTGGTGCAGGGACACACCAAGCACCCGGCGTCTGGTGCCAAACGTGCCTGACCCAGCCCCACGGCACAGACCCCCCCCTCGCTCATAGTCCCTCTCCCGGAGCAGGTACCATCTGTGGTTCAGTGCCACGAAGATGTCGTTTAAATAGGATGAAAGCACTCAGCATAGTAACGATGGGTCTTTAGTTTGTTTAATCTGCCATTCTCCTTTCGAGAAAATTTGGGGGGGGGGTGGGGTGTGTGCGTGCATCCAACTTGAATACAGGTATCGATGAATTCACATCAAAGAGCCCTTAGCAGTAAATAGGTAGGAGAACTGCAAAAGCTGCGTAAAAATGGTTGCCGCCTTCAAATGCCTGTAAAAGCACAAATGCGATTCCAGCACAGGGACACTGCCAGAAGGAACTGCAGCTCCCGGCGGCGGTGCGATGCCGGGGAGCTCTTCAGGCTTCTGTCTGTGGGCAAGGGCTTTGAAGTCCCCGTCCAGGACAGATGCTCTGCTCACAGTTCATGCTTAATGCCTGAGTTCGCACATTTTCATTTTGAAGCAGCTTTTACAGTAGTTCGTGTTGCATTACAATACTATTTGTAACAGGCAGAAAGTTTTAGTGTCAGGAGAAATCCTGGTATAACAGTATTTGAGAAAAGTGATACAACCGTGCTGAATTTTTAAGCAGGCGTTGGAACAGCTGGCAGCAGCGTGGGCACGACTGCGGGGAGCCCAGCAGGGTGGAAGTTGTGCGATGCTGAAATACACGTAACTTCTGCTTGTAAAGAGCTCCCGGTCCACGGGCAGTGGTCCCATGTAGCTAGGTCACAGGCACGCTGTTAAGGATTTTCCTGCTTCTCACAGTAGGTCACTTCTTCAGCGGCCACCGTAATTATAAAGATTTTGTTTCAAATTTCACTTTCAGTATGTTGGCTTGGGCTTTTTCTATTCAGATACTACCTGAATGCTTCTGTTTTATTTAGCTATCACTGTTAGTCATTAAATACCCTTGATTGCAACGTTATACGTAGAAAGGGAAAGGCCACCGAGGTGCCAGCATCTGACCAGAGCTCTGCTGACACTGGGGCTTGTGTCCTGTTTCTCCTCCCCATCCTCGCTGCAGCCCAGGGGCTCGAGGAGAGCAGTCAGGGATCGCTCCCAAAATTCATTCAATTGCAGGCCCTCGGGCCCTTCTGCCAGCTCCTGTCTTACAGTGATGTTTTTTCCCTTTTGTCCTTATTTTTCTTATGCAACAGCACCATCTGAATGATGGATATTTAGACTGATTTCACGCATGGAAACAACTGGGCTGAAGACGCTGCCTTTTCCTTGCCCATTCTGCAACGGCAGTGGGAAAACGCTGCGTGTGCTCTCCTGAACAGCGAAGGGGATCGCGCAGGGTGGGTCGGCTTGCGGGTGCTGAGGGTCCTGCCACACTGGGTGCTGAGGGTCGCGCAGCCCTCCCCGTCGCCCGCATCGGAGGGGGACTGCGGCAGCCCCCGAGATACGGCAGCGGGGCTCCAGGTTTTCGGGCAGCGGTTGCGTAGGAGCGTGTAGCCCTAAAGGAGAGCGGAGCTGCTCCTGGGCCAGTGCTCATCCCTGGGTGCCCGAGCAAAAGAGCATCGCGGATGCGTGTTGTTTTTCAAATACGCGCACAGGATTTGACTGGGTTTCCGATCACACATGGTCATCTCTCATTTTTAAGGTCCCGCGAGCCGAGCTGCCGTTGGGAGCCGGTGTCTGAGCGAGTGCCCCGGCTGGGCTGGGCTGGGGGTGGGCGCCGGTGCCAGCGCCGCGCCGGGGACCCCTCGGGGAGAGGTGGGTGGGTGGGTGCAGCGGTGCCCCGGCCCACCGGCGTGTCAGGCTTCCCTCCGTCTAAGCCCAACACAAACATCTGCCAACGGGGAGTGATCTCCGGCGTGTTGGGAAAGTTAAGCCCGTAAGCACTGCCCTGAATTAGAGCTCACCACTGAAGTAGCCCTGCTGAGATCGGTAAAGATAATTTTGGTCTCCATGATTAAAGCTGAGAGCAGAATCTATCCTCAGGAATCGCATCTCCAACCACGTCCCATGGGAGGCAAAGCATCACTGCAACTGCTTTTGGATGCAGCACACTTCTTACTGGGGGCAGGAGCTGCCCGCAGCCACGGTCGAAGGCGGACCCAGGCTCGCTGAACTTCTCATAGAGACGGTTCTGAAACAAGTAAGATCCCCTGCGCAATTAACCAGAAGGTAATGAGGTAAGTAATCCTAAGGAGAAAAAAATTCAGTTTTCATTCTGAAATTACTTTGGGGTCTACGTGGGACAGTAAGTGCTGCAAAGGTGCAGCCTGAGCGCTGCTCACCTCCTGCTGCATCTTCTTCTGGCCGGACATCCTCACCCACCTCGCCTCCTTAAAGCCAGAATAGAAAGGGCAGCTGAAAAAAAAGAGATCAAATAGCAATGAAAAACACTCAGCTGAGTGCATGAAACTCCTGGCAGTAGTGGACTTAGAATCACAGAATCATTTAGGTTGGAAAAGACCTTTAAGATCATCGAGTCCAACCATCACCATGCCCACTAAACCATGTCATGCAGTGCCTTGCCTACATGCTTTTTGAATACCTCCAGGGATGGTGACTCCACCACTTCCCTGGGCAGCCCGTTCCAATGCCTGACAACCCTTTCAGTAAAGAAATTTTTCCTAATATCCAGCCTAATGGATAATTTCCTAACATCCAATCTAATGGCTAATGACTTCTCATGACTTGATTTCTCTCCCTGCCCTACTGCTGGTCACTGGGTTTAACGGCAGTCCATGTCCTCCTGCCCCTGCCACGCTCAGCCCGCATCCTGGTGAGCTCACCCTGGAAAACTGGGATTCTCGCTCTTCTCCTCAACGTGTAACTTTAACGCAGACTGTAAAATCTCTGCAGCAATGCCGACATCAAGCTGGGGTCACCTCCCCGCTCCTACCTGCCGTCATCTAAGAGGGTTCCCATCCCAGATGATGAGGTGGGGCTGCCAGGATGCATGGACGTGCTTGGGGCGGCAGACGGTGGGCACGCAGAGGTGGCTGCACTTTGCTTTCAAACCTGAGGACCGTGGATGTTTCTCCAGCTCTTGCCCCCCTGTGGTTACACCGCTATATGGTAATATCATCCCGCTTTTTGGTTTTTTTTCTTAAAGATGTTAAAATATGTGGAAAGGCTTGAAAATCTGACCTGCAAACCAAGATGTTCAAAGCCAGCGTGCAAATAAACAGCTCCTGATTGTTGCTGCTATTGTTCTTGGGGATAATGGGAGAGGATAATGGGAGAGAGGCAGCACGGGCTGGGGAGGGAGGGCTCTGATTCATAATTTGTCAACCCACAATGTTTACAGTACTTAGGCTGGGAAAAATACCTGTTCGCAGAAATGATCCTCAATAGGCTTTGCTTTCTACTTACTGCCATTGCTTAGTAACAGCTCTATTTTTAAATGCTAAGAGGGTATTAGACCCAAAAAAATGGAAGTTTACCCTATCTCCGATCTAACGGGCGTTAAACTCAACGGGGACACGGCTGTTGGCCTCGGGGGAGCTGGCTCGAGCACGGGCGGGCTGTGGACCCGGCGAGCCCTGTGCCGGTGGGCCGGGGGCTGTCGGTGCCAAGAGCTGCCCCCACCAACCTTCAACTCTTCCAGCAGAGTTTTAAAAAACAAAACTAGTAAAATCTGTGCACTCCTCAGCGTTGCCAGCTGATGGTGACCTCCCGGAGCAGGCAGGTAAAACCTGTCGAAATGAGTGCTGGGGCTTTCCTAGTGCAGCTACAGGTGGGCTGATGAGGAAGGAGAGCGTGGATGCAGATACTTGAGCTTGGGAAGCAGGAGCAGGGGCTCTCTGGGGGCACCCACCAGTTGTCCTCCTTCCCTGGGTGATCTGCCTCCAGCCCAGTGTCACTTTGGAAAGAAATCTCTCACGGCTTCTGCTGAAATATATTTCCAGGAGTATCCACATCTCCTGAAATACCATCCTGAGCATCTGATTTGGGAAACCGCTTTTGCAAGTCCCCCGGAGTCGGGAGCGCAGGCCATCCCTCCTGCCGCCCCGTCCCCCCGCGCTGCCCCACGGCAGTACCGGGATGGTCCTGGCCACGTCCTGCCCGCGTGATCCTTCCTCGTTACAAATATCGAGATAAATGGGACGAGTTGTTTTGGACGAACCCCTGTGCCCGAGCCGCTGCAGGCCACGGAAAGTTAATTCACTTCACTGGGCTTTGCGGCGGACAGCGTGTTTCCCTCCATCCAGGTCTAATGGTCAGCGTTTATTCGTTCTTTTCCTCTCTCGAGGATACAGCAGATAAACTCACTGAAATCCCTCGGGGACAAAAACGTGCTTGGCCAAGGGAGAGCCCAGTGCCAGTAGAGAGCTGGTCTTTCCGCTAACAGGTTGTGCCTAAAGGCTCGTGTCACCATCACCTATTGTTGTGTTGTTAATATATTTATAAAAGGGGTATGGCATTAAGTACGTGCAAAAAAGCGATTGTTTTGTGGTTGATTAAACGTCAGAACAAGGCTCAAGGTTTTGGTAACTGCAAAGCCATTTACTGTGTACACATTTGATTGCCATGAATATCATTCCTGCTGCAAAATGATCGTAATAAGAAAGTAATAAACCAGAACATAAATGGCTGCTTTATTTTTTGAGATATCCCAGTGACGCTGTTTTGGGAGCCCTGCCAGGCTGCAGCTGCCTTCGCCTGCCGACTCCTCTCCTCCCTGCCCGCGGAGGGTCCCTGGAAGTGCAGTGCCCTGCTGGGAAGGGGAAACCTGTGCACGGCAACTACTCAAACCCCATCTACAGATGGAAAAGTCGGGTGAGTTACCAAACACCCAGAATCCCAGAAATGGATTAGAGCATTTTTGATAGCTGTGACTAACAAGAGGATGTCAGGAAAACCTGTGGGTTTTTTTAAAAAAGTGATGAAAGGTATGTTATGAACAGAGTCCCGAGTGTGGAAATTGCAGTTTCCCGGGACATTTAAAGCCAGAGTGATCGTAACAGTGAACCTTTATGGAGGAGTAAACTGGATCACCTGGGAGATGGCTCATGTCTAAGAAGAAATATTTGCTCTTGGACGTATTCTGCGACTCGTGGTGGTCTTACCATCGAGTCCTCCTTTGCGGCATTTCTTTCAGCGCAGCTTTTACGTGTCCTCCTGACTCACATGCGCACACGTGCTGTTTTGCACACCAGCACGTGGCGGCTGTGCATTGCCGGGTACTCGCTTGGGAGCGGCACGAACCCCCCCGGCATCCCGAAGCAGAGCGTGCCGCAGGCTCTGCAGGCGAGCCGCGCTCCCGCCGGTGGGACGACGCGGCTCCATGCCGCATCCACCGGACGGCTGGCACCGCCTCCCTTCCTACTGCCAAGTCAGTCCGTACCTGGTGCGGGATTATTATTTATCACTAATTTTATCTTGCCCGTCGGGATCCGCGGCATTTTGGGGCTCGAAGTCCGTCCGTGGCAGGGGCAGCTGCTGCCGGGGGTCTCGGCGCGGGCGCCTGCTGGCAGCTCTCCCTCCCGAGCGCCTCGCCTACGCGGCGTATATTTTAATTTTAGAAGTAGGAAGAATTCGAGTATCTTAAAGGTCAGAAGGATATGAAACAGGGAATAAACACAGACTGTTTCTGTGAAAATATAACGGAGCACATGGTGAGTATTTGTTACTGCTGCAGTATCTGCAATGTATTTTTGACACACGCTTGCTGCAGAGTGCAGCCCACTGCAGCAAAGGAGGGAAGTCGAATTTTCTTCCCTCTGCGCTCGGTGGAAAGCGCCGTGTGTGTGCTTTGATGAGAGGTACAGCAAAAATGTAATAGCCAACAACTTTGCCGGCACTGACAGAAAACACTAGTGGGAAGCCTCTGCATCAAAGCAATTCCAATTTCCCCATGTTAGCAGCGGAGTTAGGAATGACCTTCATCTGCTCTTCATACAGGCGGCTCTGACAGGGAAAGTCATGCATGAATTGTGGCAAATTTAGATGAAATTATGGATTTGAGAGACAGCTGTAATTAGGTTTGAAGCAGACATTTAAATACTTTTTGCTGGATCGACCTAGAGAGCTCAGCCTTCTTTCTCCAGGGCGGAATTTAAATAGTAGCGAAGGCTTTTGTGCACCACCTGAACATCAGCGCTTGGGAGACAGGTACACGGTTCGGAGGAAAACAAAATGGAAGCGGGAGGATTAGTGATTCTTCCGACAACAGCCTTGACCCCTGTGGCCAGCACTGAGCGTCCCAGCAGCCCCTGCGCGTTGCCTGCAATATTAACATATAAATAAAATCTGAAAGCAGTCGCAAGATCGGGAAATGAGTAAGTGTCCGGGCTCACCTCAGCGCTGGTCTGGCCTGACCCGCTTCATCCTGAGCGGGGCTTTGCCCCAGCCCTGCCGCAGCAGCCTCTGCAGCCCCTTCTGCTGGGGTGGGGGGTGGGGGGGCACAGCCGTGGGTCCCCAAGCCCCCCCCCGAGCCCCATGGCAAGGCTGCTGCCAGCTCCTGCGGGGACAATCACGGAGCGGGAGATACAGCCTTGCCCCAGCTCCTCTCTCGGATTCGTCCGTCTTTCCGACGAGACAACCTGCGTGAAGTTTGTTGTTTTATTGTTAACAGGCAAACCGTGCCCCCCGTGCGGGGGCAGGAATGGGACGGGACTCTCCTAACGAATATCGGGTTGGATGGAGGTTCAGCTGCTCGCGGTGAAAATAACCTGGGAAGCCACCCAGGGCGCGGGGGAGCCGTTAATTCCGGCGGGGAGCAGCTGTTGCTGAAGTGCTTCCAGACAGTATAGATCAAATAATTTCACTATTAAGGAGAAGTGAGCTGCTCCATTTTCAAAAAGGGCTATAACTTTTGACGTTATAGCCTGCTGATGTCATGCACTTAAGAAAAGTTAAGTTTTTCCCTTACGTGATCCAATGTAATTTCAATTTTTTGACCTACTACAGGCCCCAGGGATGCAAATATCCCAAAATTATTCTAGGGGGTTCCCCAACCCGCCTCGTCCCTTGCTCCTTCTCTCTGCTTGCAACCCATTTTTAACATCAACCCTTGCCAAAGTCTCATGTAACTGATGAGCTTCTCAAACCCACTGCCTGCCCGTAGAGCTCTCTGCAAGAGAGGAAAGCTCACGCCGGGCCGACACAGTTCTTGGTGTCCTCCCGACACAAGAGCTTTTGCAATACCTCACTGATAACGATCAAGCCCAACCACGTACTGGAGATCAAGAGTGAGGGTGGTACCCGGGTGGCAGCCTGCTCTTCGGAGAGAGGAGCTGCCCTGGGCAAGGCAAACTTGGGACGGAGTCTGCTGCTGGTAGTAGGCTGCTATTTGGGTTTCCATTAAGACTTTTTCTTCCTTTCGAGCGTACTTTTTCACACCTCTACACAGTCTCCTAAATTCAGTGACAATCAGGAGGGCACAAAGGACAGTTCAGGTGAAGTCTGTTCCTGTGACCTGCTCCTTCTGCTGACTATCGCCCGTATCACAGCTCCATCTCTCTGCCCACAGTTTTTTCCATGGACAGAAAGATTTTGAAGACTTTTTCTTCAAAATGCCAGAAAGCGGGCAAGCCCCTGCTGCCTCCCAGCCGCACACGTCTGCCCTCCCTTTCATGGGAAGGCAGGAGCGGCGGTGGCAGCGACAGCGACAGCGACAGAAGTGGTGACGGTGGCAGTGCAGCGATGCACTGACTCTGGACCCAGGCAGGGATGCTCCCACCCATCCCATCCCATCCCATCCCATCCCATCCCATCCCATCCCTCCCGCTTTTGCTTTCCCCCCAATACTCCCACGAAGAAGGTCCATTATGGATAGTTCATGTTGTTTCCACAGTGAGTGACCTTTTTGCCAGACACTGCACTGACAGGTCCCTTACACGCCCAACCTCGAACTACCGTTACATCTCACAGCACCCTGCTGCGCTTTTAGTTACTGACCGCCGTGGCCCACTTAGAAGGTGACCTAAAAATCAGCATCCATCTATACCACCACAGCCCATGACTCATCGGCTCTTCTCAATCTTAAAATTAAAGCCTCCAGAAATGGAGATTGTCACTGTCCGGGAATATATAAAGTAGCACTTGAGAGGACTTAGTACAACCAGATGGAAAAAAAAATATATTGGGACTTCTACAGGGAAAATTTACCACCATTTATTAAATACAAGGAACCGTGTCCTTCATAACTGTTCCTTCTCTCTATATTGCAGGCTTCTTAAAAATTAGAAGAAAAAATAACTTTTATTTCAGGGTTATCAGTCCTAAGGATGTGCTCTGATTTACCGTGCCGTCTTCCTAGCTAGTGCGGCTCCAACAGACACTAGTGAGCCCAAACCTGCGGATCCCCCTTAAGAAATGCATCCAGCTTTCCTATAAAATTTGCTGAGGGAATGTCACGATTTTAAAACTTTCCTTAGCCAGGTCTACAAATGACTAGAAATCAGTACAGAGGGGGGCTATTTCTGTGTGCGTATCGGTGAAAAATACATTTAGGTACACATGGTGAAGCCCCGGCTATGGACTTGTTCAACTTTAGTTTTGCATTAAGCAGCGTTTAGGGATATGCCCAGTATCCACGTTTTTTTCAAAAAGCGAGTATGGCGGGGAGGGTGACTCCACACTTGCCTTTACTGGGGAGGAAGATCTCTCTGTATTTTGTAGGTGAGGACTAGGCTCCTACAGGGTTTTTCCGGTTGCAAGTCCTTTTGCCCTGCAAAATCTTGGAGATGTTTAGCAGGAACATAGGGGAAGGGAGGAGAACTCCCCGTTGTAACAACCCCCCGCCCATGTCTCATGCTGCGGTGGACGTCCTGGCAGACCAAGTTCCATCACCTGCCTCCCAGAAGCTGTCCCTGCCGTACCCATCGCTCCGGTGCGGACCTGCAGTTTGCCTTCTCCAGTGTGCACGGCACCCGACGCGTACCTGCGCAACTGGTTATAACAGCAAAGGCTTCTCGTCTCTGATGCGTTTCTACCAGAAGAATATTTTATTTCACGGTCATTCCCTGCTGGAGGCGGGTAGCCCCAACGGTGCCGCGGGCTGGTGCCGTGCCAGAAGCCAGGGAGGCCGTGGGTGCTTTCTGGCCGGCTGCGGCGGACGGGGAGATGCTAACGTTGAAGACCCCTTCCCGTTTCACTGCTGAGACCACAGTAGTGAATGCCCGCTTCAAGCAGTACAGAAATGTCGGTGGAGCAAAACTTTTGTGGGCCGGGTTTCAGTTCCCACCGTGGAGACGGCGAGAGCGGGAGAGTCTGGTCGCTGCCCGGGCTGGCCTGTCCCCAGCGCGGCCGTTCCCGCATCAGCGATGGGCAGAGGTTATCTGCACCGAGGGATTAGCCGCGTGGAAGAGGGACGGAGAACTAACTCACTCCTGGTACCAACCCCC
>VYZV01038907.1:931-31907 GCA_013401275.1 Pandion haliaetus | reverse complement strand
TAGTTGCTGGCTGAGGTTAAACCACGACAGCTTGTTGCTACTACAGAAAAATATATTTTACAGGTTAAAATAATTTAATTGCTGGGAAATTCTCTGATTTGTTTGTTTGTGTGCGTGTGTTTGTTTATCCTTTCATGTTTGCAGATACCGTGCTGTTTTAACGTTCATCACACGTTGCAGGCCAATAAGATATCACATCCTCCTCCCAAATAAAATATGGCAAAGTTATGTTATTTACCAAAGTCTACTGAAGTTTGCAATTCAGTATCTACCTTTTCAGCTTTTTGGGAGAATTTTTATAATTAACTTCTCATCACATGGTTGAAGGATACGAATGAAGTAATCTTGTCTTAGCTGCCAGCATGTGCATCTTACAAACTTTTTTGTCTTTCTCTTTAGATCAGATTCCCTTTTTGGTTGCCAGCTTTGACAGCCTACAATGCTGTTGTCACGGCTATAATATTAGAAGTCCCCAAGAATCTGTACCACAGCTGTGCTCTGATAGCTCACTCCTATAAGCATGCTTGCAAGTGACACCAAAATCCTCAGGTGGCACCTATGGAAATTAGTGGATGTTTCAGATGAGCACCAGCTTGTCCTTTCACAGCAGCAGATGCAGCAGCTGCTCAAAATCCATTGTTGATGTCGTTAACCTGTTATTTTGGAGAGTCAAATCTCACTGGTGTGTCCTGAATAATATTACATATAGGAGAGGTATGAAAGAGCAGGTGGGAGAGCTGCACCTGCCTGGTATTTTCAGGAGAACTGGTTTCCATCTAAATTCCCTCCTGGCTACTTACGCAGTCCATAATGTCTCTGCTGCCCTGGAAGCCAGGACAGGGAAACCTCTGTTGGACAGGAAGGTCTTGGATCTCTGTAAATGGGTGAACTATGGCAACGGCTATGTTCTCTAAGATTTTGGGCAATATGGAAGACTTCATAATAAGAATGGTCTAGATGTGCATGTATGGTTGCTACACATGAAGATGTGGTCATGAAAACTCACTTTAAATTAAAATTTAAGTTGTAGCATCAAGCTTTAGAAAATGCCCAAATCTTTTTGGCGTTTGTTTGCATAAACACTATAATGTACTGTTTAACCCAAACCAAAGATTTCTGTTGCTCAGTTTGCTTTTTATTTATTTATTTATTTTTTAACCTTTCCAGTACAATGTTGTTGCAAAGTTGCTGTAGCAGGATATGTCTCATAAAGAAGCTATTTCCAAGACAAGAACTTGGTTCTTTTGGAATAAGATTATCTTGCAATTCAGCATTTCCTTTGCTACTACAGTAACAATGAGATGTCTTGTCTTGTTAGCTTAGTGACTTGGTGCTTAATGTACTTTTCTCTCATAGCAGAGAAACCACAGCTTAACTAAAAACTCTCCTGCTCCGGGTTTTGGTAGGCACTGCCATGACGTTCATTGGACGCTAATTCAGAAAAATCTATTGGAATTGTATGCACTGTGCACCTGTGAACAGAGCCACCACTTGTTTTTGCTATTTCTGTAGTTTTACTAATGTTACTGGTGAAAAGTATGTTTATAGGCAGCTCTGCTTCTCATTTCTGGAAATAACCAGCTCCTTTTCGCCACTTATGAGTTGGAGCTGTTAAACTGCCTCTCGGATAAGATTTCGCAGTGTGAGAAGAGCTGCAGTCAATGCATGTGACAATAAATAAGTGAAGAAAAAACAGGTGGGGAGGGAGCGGGCTGCCAGTCTTATGGCACGTTTTCATGCTTCTAGAAAACAGAGTTTTGCTTTTCTGTAGCGGACTTTCAGCTGAGGCCGATTGCACTGGTGCCTGTTTTCACTGTTGGTCAGCTCCATGCAGCACCATGATGGCTGGGGACTGAGATGCTCCTGGGGTGCTTGCTGCTGGCTGGGCTGCCTCAGACATGCTGCCAAAAGGTGCGACTGCATTTCTTGTCAGTGTGCTGATTGTTTTAGTTTTGGCACAATAAGAAAATGATTGTGCAAAGGCTGTGGCTCATAGGTACAAACACTTATCTTCCTGGAGTCCTGCAAATGATCTGAAACCAGGGTAATTGTACTGACAGATCCTTCTCTTAAAATGTGCAGTAAAGCAAACCATACCCATTGGTTTATACTTTTTTTTTTTCTGATCCTATTTCACTTGCATTTCTCCTTAAGCAGTGTATCTGCACACTTTACTTTTATAGATTGGCACTCTCACCACGGATTTGATAGCAGATAGCTGCTTCTGGCCATTTCACGACAAAACTCTGATGTCCTGCATTGCTGTGCATTACTTAGGGCATACAGGGAGCAGCTGCTGCTTGCTTGAGATTGGAGGAGAAACACTTATCTGATGAAGAACCATCCCTTGTGGCCAAAGAGCATGTGCTGGCCTGAGGTTGGTTTGTGGGCTGGAGTGTGTTCCTGCAGCCAGGATCCTCCATGGCAGAGGGCTGTTGGGAGCCGCAGCAGGGGGCATGGGTCAGAGCTGCCCTCGGGCTGCTGTTGTGGTCCTGGATGGCCTTTGAGCTGGAGGGAATAGGCTTTTGCCCCAAGAAGATATCTTGGAGAACATCTGCTGACTCAGGTATGTTTAGCAGTTAGTGTGGTGAGCAGTAGCAGTTTGTCTGGTTTGTTGTATTAAGCCCTGATGATGCCCCTGGGGATTAAAAAAGAAACCATTTGTATGCCATGAGGCATCAAAGCCTTCTCCTGTGCTTTAATAGACTGTCCTCTGCCTTCTGGCCCAGCCTGGCATTGCTGGCAGCAATACATACACTTTACTGGCTTTACATACAGCAGGTAAGTGCTAGCAGAGGTTCACTGTTTCAGAAATAACATACGTTTTGGGGGATTCAAAGGCAGCCACCTGCATCTTCAGTATCAAGTTATGAGTAATAATGTAGTAATACCTGCCTAACAACTGCCATCTGCCTAGGTTTATGAACATTAATATTTAGCTTCCTTATGTACGGTGATTTCATTTCCTGAGAAATATTCTAGTACTGAGTGACTAAATGGGTCTGACTGCAGGAGGATACTGCCACACTGCTCCTTAAAGCCTAACCCTTGGCAGAAACTCTTTGCTAATACGGATGAGCATCTTGCTGAATGGAAATCTGTGCCAGCGTGCAGCCCTCCAGCCCTGTGTCCGTACAGGGTCTGCTCCTGTCGCAGCTTTCCTGGTAATGAGCCCATGCTGCTGAGCTGGGTCTTATTTCTTCAAGTGCTTCAGCATCTTCAGCAGCTGAAGAGAGCAAGTTATCAATAATGCATATTAATGGTATTGTTAGCCACGGCAGGTCTAGCCAGCACGTTCATTAAACAGCTCTGAGGTTTTCTAGGGCCCACTAAAATTTTTTCCTGATTAATAGTGGAAGTTGGAGCTTAAGGGGGCTCCCCTAGAGAGCACAATTTCTTTTCCTGAAGTACATGAAGGTCATCAGATTCCTGAGGCCTGACCCAGAGTTTCACAGAATGGCAGGAATTGTTCCAGAGATTCCAAGGGGACTCCTCAGCTCTTGTGTTTGCAAGTTTAGAGCGTTGCATCTGTTAATCAGAAAAAAAAAAATAAAAAAAAAATTTGATATTTAAGGACTCACAAAACATAAGTATCTCAAAATCTCACATCCTAAATTCAACTAATTTGCGAAACTCGTGTAGATTAATCTTCAGTCCAATTCCTTTTGTAATTTAAATGTTTACTGTGCTGTGTGCCTATTTTTTGTACTGTTTTTAGATCAGAAGCACTTGCTTTCCATGTAACTGTGGCTTATTATACTCTCTCTGCTGACTGTACTTGCCTATCAGTGAAGAATCAGAATGAGGAAGTTGAGATGGTTGTGGTGCCACAGACTATTTCTGCTTCTCCCCCCCCCCCAATAACTCCTTTACTTCTGTCAACATCAGCTATTTTGCCAGCGCAACTTAAAATTTCTGACAGTAGTGCAAGTAGATTTTTTTCCTTTTGCATACCTGCCATTACAGGCCTCTATGACATATTTGGGAAGATGATGAAAAATAAACCTGGAGAAGTAGTGTAAGAGAAACTTATGAGCAGAGGTTCACAAGGTCTTGGAGGCTCATAACCAAAGTGCCAGATTTTAGAAAGCATTTACTGCTCTCCTACCAAAAAAAAAACCCAAACACATTGATTAAATGACATTGTACTATTACAGCATCATTACCAACCCAAAGGGACAGTTAATGAGTGCCATGTACTGCACCATCATCATTCCGGGAGAATGTTTATATGCCTGTAACCCTGCCATGTCTAGAGAATGATACTTCCTTCAGAATTCTGTGGGTACCACGATCCTTGTTTGAGGGTATCTGGGGTGATTGTGGTCAATTAAAACAAAACAAACACAAAAGCTGATAAATCTGAGGCAGAATCTAGACCACTTCCTATGAGAAACCTTATGGCTTGCAAATTTTGCAAGTGTTTAGGGACAGATATAGCATTTTTCATCAGAAGAGTGCATCTGCTTTTAATAAAATTACTTCCATTTATGTATGTGCATAAGTGTTTGCAAGATCTGAAGGTCTTGGGGACTGCATGTACACCATCTAGCATCTTGTCTCCATATAAAAATTCTGCTATAAAAACTGCCAAACAAGATCTATAGGGTTTGCTTTGGGTGGGTTCCAGTTTCCCTTCTACCCTGAAAGGAAGATTCCAGCATCATGCAAGGAAGGGAGGGGATTGCATAGCAAACTAGCACTTGAAATGCAGTGATTTGTAGGTCACTTTACCACCAGGCAGGCCTAATAAAATAACTTGCTCCTTTTAAATTATTTGTACCAAGGGATCCAAGCTGTGAGATGCATATAATATATAGTACATCTCACAAAACTAAGTTCAATCTACTTGACATTTTCCATAAAACAGTTCTTCACAGAGCACTTGGTTTTAATAACAATCCAAGTCACAATGAAGAGTCAGTAAACCTCATCTATTTTCTCTGGTATTTCCTCATAGCACAAAATAAAGTGTCATTGCTTATTTATTTTTTGATATGGAGAGACAGAGGTGTGATAATAGGTCTTGGAGAAGTTTAAAAAAAAATTCAGTTGAGAGTGAAATTATGAATCTGTTAGGAGATTCTTTCCAGTTTTATATACGTACCTGCTGGGTATGATATTTCTTTTAATTTATAAACCAGAATAAATGGTACAACTGGATTAGTGCTCTTGCACTTCTGTTGAAACCAACAAACTACCAATTGTGCTTGGGGACAACAGTGAAAATCATTTTAAGCAGCACAGAAACTTCTTGTTCTGTGTGCAAATAGCCCTGTACTACTTAGTGAAAAGGCCGTAGGCAGCAAAGGCCCATGTCCAGAGAAACTGGAGGCAGAAGCTGCCTATGGGGGCATGGTAGTGCTCAGGGTTACATCACTGCATGGGAATCCAACCTCCAATTTTTCAATCTACTGCTCTGCTGGCTTGCCTTTATAACATGCCATAAAAACCTCTTGGCATGGTGACTGTTTTCTTTAGTGCCAGTGGCCTGTGAGCCTCAGTTTGATCTTTTCCCAGCCTTCCTCTGCACTGTGGATTTTGGATGTATGGGATCCTAAGTCATCTATGGCTCTGGGATGCTGTGAATTCAGATTGGCCACAGCCCAGACATACGCTCAGGCATCTCATGCCTGTGCTAAAAGCTAATTCATAGCCCTTTTCTTGCAGCAGAGAAAGACCAGGGCAAATCCAGAATAGATATATGAGAGTGTTGCAGAAGAGTCAGAACTTTCCTGCCCATGCCAGAAGTGGAAGGATGTGACTTCACCACATGCTGGTTTCAAGGAAGGAGCATCCTAGTTTTCCTTCAGACAGAGAGTTTTCAAACTTCTCAGGAGCTGTAGGTTATTTGAAAACCTATATAAGTATCCCAGAAGTCTGCAGTTCTTTGCCAGCACATGAAACTTGTCATAGAGCCAGGGGCAGCTGCTGCTGCTGTTGCTGTTCTGCCAGCGATGGCACCCAAGCAAGCTGAACTTGGGAATCAGTTCTGCAGAGATGTCTCCTCTGGTCCATGCCATAGCATGCTTTTGTCTTTGGAGACAATGGAAGCAAATTCTGACCTTATCTGTAAGTATTGCTACTGCTGAGTGATTGAGATTGATAATAAGAGCCTGACATCCTTTCAAGGTTAATTTGTTTAAAATGAGAATAGCTCTTGTGTTCGCTGCTGACTATCAGAGACAATAATTACAAGAGTATTTTGTATGAACAATCCATATCCTGTTCGCTTGGGCTGGTGCTGCTACCCAGCTAAATGTTTCAGAAAAGACTATTCACAATGATCAGTAAAAACAGATTAATGTCAGAATTCTCTTCAAAGGGTAAAAGGAGGACAGGCTCCTCTGAGCAGTACTTGTCAGATAGGTGCATATGCTGAGTGGAGAATGGTGCACATAGTCTGGGGGTGGCTGCCTTTCAAGCTTTGTGTTCTGAAGACTTCCTTTCCAGAATTCATACTGCAGTACCGCAGCAATTCCTGGGTGAATCACATGTGTGTAATAGATAAAGCCCTTTTTCTCTTAATTAGATGAATGTTAGACTAGGGCTGCCAAATTTCAGGGGAGAAACAAACTTTATTAACTGGGCAAAACAACAGATGTTAGATCCTTTATCTATAAGGGAAAAGGAAATAAAGCACAAAATCTAAAATAGAAGGATGCAGTTTTCTATCCAGTTGTGCATGCTTCCTATTACCTAATTACTGAGATGAAGATATCAAAGCATGCAAATGAAGTGAGCTTCAGTATGTGCAATGATATACTTGTGAAGGAAAACATACCTTGGGAAGTTGCAATTAGGATCTGTGTAGCAGTGTATTTTGACCAGTTGCTAAGTGTCCCAATATTCGCATAAAATTAATGTAGATTAGCTAATAAGAATATATTATATATATATATATTAAGAATATATATATAATAAGAATATAACACTGTTAAAGGACTCTCTAAAATGAGTTATTCTAGAACAGGTTTCAATGCCAAGGGTTCCTGGTAATGGAAATAACTTCTGATAGAAATGCCATTTTACACTGAAATAGGTCTCTTACATTATGTAAACAGCATCACAGAGGGTCAGCAGTTTTAGTTGTCTATAAAACAGAAACAAAACTGTCAACATTTTTTATTATTGTCCAACCTGCCAAAGGTACAGGCATATGAACTATGATCATTCAGACATATTGATTGACCCTATATTTGTGCAAGAAAAAGCTGATGCTTGGGTGGCAAGATGCCTGGTTTCTGCCTTGGAGAGCTGAAAACTTCAATGGGATACCTGGGGGTTCATGTAGCTGCTGCTGCATTGGTCCGTCTTGGCTTGGTGTAACATCAGGGCGAGTGCCCTGGGCAGCAAGAGGACGTGTGTTTGGTATCACGCATGTCTCTGCCGATGTGTCTGCACCGTGTGCTCTCTTCGCATTTCAGGTCGGTGGTGCTAGCTGAACTTTCAGCCCCACTTATGAAATTTCTTGTTATTTGCTAAGTCTTGCAACAGCAATTTCTTACAGAGAAGTCACAGGCTTGCTAATAGTTACTTTCTAGTATGGTGTTACATTTTCCTGTTTTTTTCTCAAATATGGCCAAAAGCTGGAGGAAATGGATGCCTTTTTATATTGTTGAGCCAGTTACAGCTCTGTTCTGGTCTTCACAGAAGAAATGCTCCTTAAACTGTATCGTATCCTGAAAAACCCTGCGTTTGAATTTAATCTAGCTTTGGGGAGTTTCTGAAAAGAGGAGGACCTATGATATCTTTGCATAGAATAAAGTGAGATAGCTGGGAACCATTGCCCTTCGCGAAAGGAAGAAAAGGAAATATTTTCTCGCAATTCTTTACTCTGAGAGATTCTGGGGTTTGGGTCTTCCAGATAATGAGAGACCTGGGAAAGAGCCAGAGAATTGTAACCATCAGAGGTATTTTTCTTAGCACTTGTTGCCTCTCTGATTTCACATAAGCCATTATCACAAAAACTAAAGAAGGGTTTGCAGAAAAAAAAAGAAACTTTTTTTAAAGACAGAAAAGGCAGACTTCTTGCAGACCTCTTTTCCCTGTCTCCACATTTATATTTGCTTTTCTTGGGGAAGAAAGGAGAGAGCAAGTGGAGAAGCTTATGTTTTTAAGCATCTGTGAGTTAAATTTCCTTGTGTGTGTGTGAGTCTTTGGTTTGTTTTTTGAAGAGAAGGGCCATAATCTCTACCAGTTATTCAAAACATACCATGCACTTGTCTTCATCCTATCTGATATTCTGGATAGCTAAAACCCAAAGGTGTCATTTTGCTTAGAGTAACTTTGAAAAGGGGCCATGAGACATAATATAGTTTTGCTCCCATTGTGAATTACATCCACTGTTTTCTCAACTTCCTTCCCAGTTGCAGACCAAGCTGGGACACAAAAAATTGTATATCAAACAAGCAGTTTGATACACATCTTTCAAGTAGTTCTGTTCACTGCAAAGTGATCCCATGGTTGGATTTGACCCATGTTTTAAGAAAAATATAGTTTTGACTCTATCACAAACTGACAACTGGTAGAAGATGAATAAGTCTTTCAATTCTTTGTTAATAACCTAATAAATAAATAGGAAAGGTCAAGGCTTTTTTTTTTCTTCTTTTTTTAAGCACAGTGTTAAGAGAGCTCTCCATGTATTAATATCAAGAGTTGACAAACAGAAAATTTGTCAGAGCTGTTTTTTTGGGAGAGATCTAGGAACACTCTAATCCATTTGATATGTATTAAAATATACCTGTTCACACCAGAGTATCATTGATTAAGAATAGAGGATTGTATTATTCTTCATTTTTCAGAATTACACGTGCATTTTATGAACAAACATGATTCAATGTGAAATACCTGTACTGGGAGGTAGGAATGGCTTAGAATTTGAACAGAATCCTGAAAAATGTGCTCTGAAAACCTGTCCTCTGATGTCCTTTCCCTGACTGCCAATCTTAACTGTAGAGAGAAGGGAATCCTTTAAAAATGTTTTATTTCTCAGGCTATGAAGAGTCCTCTGAACATAATAAAAAACTTCATTAAGAGCTGAACTAAACTTATGTAAGATTGCGTCTCTGTTACATATATTTTGATAAAAAAATCAAATCTGATTATTAAATCTGATCATATAAAGTTAGGATGGTTTGATTACAGTTAAAATCTTAGGAATATAAAGTTATAGTGTAACTATAATGGTCAAAGAACTTAAAGAACGTGTAGTACTGTACTGAAAGTTTGTTGATTAGAAGCCAAAAAGATCTGCTTCGAAGACTTGCTTCTTGGAAACCTTTTACCTTTCTCCATTTGATTTATATACCAAAGTTTAGCTTGACAGTAGTATAATTGAAGACTAATCACTGAAAAGGTTGATTTGTACTAACTAATATAGATAACAATGAAAATTAATGAGAGTTGAGAAAAGTTAGATGAAGCAACTTGTAGTTACCTGCCAAGGACCAAACTGCGCAGAATCACATGAAGGAGGTCAAGAAGCGGACAATTGAGGAAGACTATGAAAGACCACCAGAGGACTCTAGAAGACCACCAGAGACCTTCAATGAGCATGCGCAAAGGACATTTGCATATGCTAATGACTTCCCAGAAATTTAATGAATATACATGATATTTCCCAGAAATTTAATGAATATGTATGACAAATGTGTGTTTAACCTGTACAATTAGACCAGACAGGTGCACACGATAGGTGGAGCGATCCCCCGTGTGCCCAGCGCTGCAATAAAGGAGTGTCTGCTTCTTAACTTCTCATTGCTGTTAAGGAGTTTTATTCCGGATTTCGGTAACATCTCTGCTGATCAAGTTAGGATTTTTTTTAAGTATGACAGCAGTTCATTGTATAAAGTAGCAATTTCTCCTTGTTTCCTTTTCAGTGAGGCATTTCATATAATCCCTGAAGGCTAAAAACAGCAACTGGTGGAGATAGGCAGTCCTTTTTCTGCAGCTCCACAGCATCCTGATAATCTTCTTTTACACTGGGAACAGCGCAAGGATTCCTCTAAAATTTTAGTCTTGGCCATTCATATTTAGGTTTCAATTTCTAGAGCTATAGAAATTCTGGTTTTATCCCTCTTAGGTAGTGCTGTATGCACACAGCAAATGCATTCAACTAGATGTGATTTCACTGTTGATTGTGCTGGCTTGGAAAATAGCCTCACTGTGCCTAATTTGCTTGGGTGGGAGTAAAAGTTTACCATAAATTGCTCTTCTGCTTATTGAATACAAAGTAATTATATGGCAAATGCTCTGGCCAGTAAAATTCCCTCTTTAAGTGCAGCTGGATGTTAGTCTTGTTTTTGAACACCAGTTTCTGCTTTCCTGAGACTTGGCTAATTTCTGAAGATGAGATCCTCCAGAATTTCGTTCTCTCTTTTGTAACAGGGAAAGGAAAGATGACAGAAGGGAATGGGGTTTTAAAAACTCTTACAGTATCGTCTACAGCTTTAGCAACTAATACGCACAATGTACAAACCACACAATCCTCAGTGGAATATATTTGTCACTGTTGGCTGTTCTGCATCGACTCGGCTAGTGTGCTTCATAATGTGCTGCCTAGATTTCCATGGTGATTTGCATTCTGACTACCTATAAGCAGTGAGGTCAAATCTTTTTCTTAGCTTTATCTTTTAGGTGGACGTATTAATGTCGACTGACTGCAGACACAAAAACACACAGATGCATCTCTGGAGGGCCAATTCAGAATTGAAGGAAAGATGTTTGGCAGCATACATCCTCCTTTGTAATCAATATTGGACGTGGAAGGTTTTAAAATGTATTCTTTTTAAAGCAATTTGAAATCAATAGAATGGAATGGAAAAGCTCATTTCTTAGCTAGAGTCTGAAGAGGTAAGAATTTGGGGACAATGTGATATAAGGCACTGAGAGTCAGAGATAGAAACTTACACTGCATCTGTGTGGTAGGTTGACCCTGGCTGGATACGAGGTGCCCACCAAAGCCACTCTATCAGTCCTCTCCTCAGCTGCACAGGGGAGAGAAAATATAGGGAAAGACTTTTGGGTCGAGACAAGGACAGGGAGAGATCACTCACCAATTACCATCACAGGCAAAACAGACTCAACGTGGGGAACTCAGTTTCATTTATTACCAATCAAATCAGAGTAGGATAATGAGAAATAAAACCAAATCTTAAACAACCTTTCCCCCACCCCTCCCTTCTTCCTGGGCTTAACTTTACTCCTGATTTTCTCTACCTCCTCCCCCACAGCAGCGCAGGGGGAGGGGGAATGGAGGTTGGGGTCAGTTAATCACATGTTGTCTCTGCCACTCCTTCCTCCTCAGGGGCAGGACTTATCACTCTTCCCCTGCTCCAGCATGGCGTCCTCTCTCCACGGGTCTGCAGGTCCTGCCAGGAGCCTCCTCCAGTGTGGGCTTCCCATGGGGTCACAGCCTCCTTCAGACATCCACTTGCTCTGGCGTGGGGTCCTCCATGGGCTGTGGGTGGATATCTGCTCCACCGTGGACCTCCATGGGCTGCAGGGGGACAGCCTGCCTCACCATGGTCTTCACCATGGGCTGCAGGGGAATCTCTGCTCCAGTGCCTGGAGCACCTCCTCCCCCTCCTTCTTCACTGACCTTGGTGTCTGCAGGTTTGTTTCTCTCACATACTCTCACTCTTCTCTCGAGCTGCCATAGCTGTTGCACAGCGACTTTTTCCCCTTATTAAGTATGTTATCCCAGAGGTGCTACCACTGTTGCTGATGGGCTCGGCCTTGGCCAGCGGCAGATCCATCTTGGAACCAGTTGGCATGGGCTATGTCAGACATAGGGGAAGCTTCTAGTAGCTTCTCACAGAAGCCCTGCCAGCAGCCCCTCTGCTACCAAAACCTTGCCATGCAAACCCAATAAAATCTGTCTCATAGTTAATTTTCAAATGTGGAGAGGGTTAACTCATTGTGTGTCCACTTTGCGCAATGCATAAGAAGCCAGTTTGTGTGTGCATGCTGGACTGATTGCTCTGTGAGAAACCCCTTGGTGATAGAGAGGGAGTACAGTACACACAGAGCATTGCCTTTGGGCTAAGCTCAACCTTTATTTGTGCAAGTCTGATGTTGGAAGGTTTCAAGAGGTATCACTATGTTTAGACTTGGAAGTCTGTCTCATGACTTCCCTTATTGCCAATCTACTGAGTAAATGTTACTGACAGAAACAAGATGACTGCATATATTGTATGCAAACATGGAATGAGTCCGTACAGTAACTGCCTGGTGCCCCAGAGAGGGTTGGTGGGTCTGTCACCTGCTGAGCTCACACTTGGCAAGTGGGTCCATACCTGAATGGGGGGATGCTCACTCATGTGGATTTAAAACTTCCAAAATCAGAACTGCAGAAGGTTCACCTGTAGTTATATTCAAGCTGATGCTTGCAGGGAGGGCTGAAAATGTGATGTGACTTACTGTGCATGGTGAAACAGCATTACTTTGTAGGAACAATATGCTTTGTGGGAATCCAAGCAACCTGAAGGTCTTTGGGAGATATGAGATTTGGAACTGCTTTAGGGCAAAATTATTCTAATTACTTAGTGTTTCCAAAACTAATAATTATTAATCACTAGTAAACAGTGTTGTCAGATGCACTGAAAATCCTCTGGATTACAGAAAGCTGTCAAGCCTTCTCTCCATTTCTTGCACGCCTACAGGTATAGGTTTAAGTGCTTCTGAGGCAGGTTTGCCATGTTTCTGTGTAAGAGTTGGTCAGAAAATCAGCATTGTCTCAACATTGTCATCAGGACGGAATGTGCGGTACAAGGCTCCTGGATGGTACCTAGCTAGAGCCGTTAGAGATAACCACATAGTTTCTGTCAAAAAGGATGGATTGCAACTGTTGCCATAACATTGATGAAGGAATCGTGAACTTTAGAGGAACTTTGCTTCATTATAATACCAAAATACACCTCCTGGTCAAAGGCTACCCGCCTTCAAGGCTTACCACGCCTCGGACACTGACACTGCGCCTGCGTGATAGCCTCGCTCGAGAGGGGCGGAGATATGCTAAGAAGGGCGGAGATATGCTGAGAAGGGCAGAGACTCCTGAGGCAGAGGTGGAGCAAGGTGTGTTAAAAGATGACTTCCGAACAAAGGAAATTTGAAGCTTCCCCACCAAGGACCATGACGATCGACGACGCAGCGTCAGCTGGACCCGGGACCGTTAGGACATCGTGAGATCAGCGGTGGTAGCTATAACTTCTCTTTCTCCTCTCTCTGAACTTTATTTTACTTTTCTCCTTTCTTTCACCCATCTCTAACTATCGCATGCCTCTTCACAGGCAATACAATAAAGTTTTACTGTGTGATTATTGCCATCGCCTTTGGTGTTGGTCATCTTAATTTTGCACTTTCGAGATCGTAGCAAATGAACCATAAGTCCACCAAGTGGACCGTGACATTCTGGTTGAGGGTGTTGCAGTTCCCTAGCTATCTGTAGCTTTGACCTTCTGGCTGCCTGTCCTCAAAGCATCACTCTCAGACCTTCCAGTGCCACTACTCTCATTGGGTGAACTCTTTCCAGCAACTCTTTCCATCCTGCACTTTAAGATGGAGACTTCTGGTGTTCATTGCAGTCATCTCTGCAAGGATGGCTCTGCTATCCTTCTGTAGGGGTAACGATGCAGTTAGGCAGGGACAAGCTTATCCTGATAAAACACTGCTCTTATTCCAGACAAACCTATTTAGGAGGAATGTATCTCGGAACCAATAAGCAGTTCATAGGTATATTTAGGTGCCAGACTGCCATCCTTATCTCCACTGAGAATGGACAAATTTAATGTCTTTGAGGCGGGTCTGTTGGACTTCTGTTTCTCATTTCTCAATTCAGACATGAAAGATTCACTTTCCCAAGTCCTGTTATTATTTCAGCTCCCTTAAATCAATTCAGACTCAAAACTTCCCCCTGCTAAAGGGGGAAGGGCATAAATTCCAGGAGACTTGCTCCCTGCTTTCTGTTAGTATGTGGGATTAACATTACTTCTCAGTGACATTAATTACCAGTGATTTAGGCACACAGACAGCTGTGCAGTGACCATGATAGATAATGTATTTCAAAAGTGAATACAGTAATTCTTGACTCCCCCATAACAGAGAACATATTAGCCATGCTGGAAGCCCCTTGTCATTTTTAGCCAGCGGGTATATTAATGAATGACTGGAATAAGTATACTTATTGAAAATTCAGCTAGGTTTTTTTACTAAATAATTCTGCAAAGTCTAGCTGCCACTGGATCACAAATATACTTGTGTTTGGAGCCCAGTTTAACACAGATTTGTAGATTCCAGGTTGCTGTGTCCTACAGTTGTAAAGAGTGCTATATACTGCCCTCCTTGCAGCACTTGTATAAGACTTATGCCTGGATCTCCTGCCAAAGAAAGTACCTCAGCAACCTCTCTTGGCAGTTGCAGATCTATATTCCCTCCATCACTCCTCACAAGGACAAAGTCAGTACTTAGCCCCTTGGCAATAAAGGGACTTAAGTAATGAGATGGTAGAAAGCATGGCAAGGACTTCTCTCTGGTGGCATGTCCAAGCCAAGCGGGTTAATTGCAAATGCTAGTGCTTCAGAGCAGATTTACATAAAACACCTGCTAAGCAATTTTTTAAGTGTGTATAGAAAATTTTGTTGGAAAAATATTTTTCTAAAAATTGTGGTAGCTCTGGATGTAGATGACCCAGATGTTCAGGGTAGGACTCCTGTCAGTCTCAGTCCTGGCAGGTGTCCTGGCTTCCAGCTGCTGCTTGAAAAGGCTGCAGATCTCCTAGAAGTCCTGTTTCTTGCAAGCACCATGCAGATGTCTTGAATACCATAGGAAGTCTCAATCAGCACTGGACATATGTTGACAGTTGAATTTTGCCCACAGTTTGATGCAAGCATGTGGAAAGTGTTGCTGGAGCTGGTGGGCTTTCTGCCTTAGCTTTGGAAGCAGAGAGCTGTTAGTGGCACAGATTAGCTGGTATCAACATTATCACTTGCTAAAAGGTCTCAGATTAAGATTGTTACTTGCTAATACACTTGGGTTAAATCCTGTCTAGATGAGACTGCCAGGGTCTGAAATCTGCTCCCAAGCTGTACACATTCTGCCGCTATCACAAAAAATCTCCCTTCTGCTCATCTCTAGTTCTTGTTTCACTGCACTGTGTCTCTTGCAATTTATTTCTGGTGCCTTCCTTGGTGACGTGTTGTTCATTTTGGATGTCTGTGGCTCAGCATTTCAGCTGCTGAGCCTCTGCCCAGTTTCTTGTGTTTTGGAAGCTCTGTGCCGTCTTGTCCATTCTCTGATTTCCTGAAAGCCTTGAAGTAGGGGGCACTGGGGACCTTGCTTAATGGTCCTTGGCTGTGCCTTTCCTCTGGGAAGGAAGTTCTGCACTGCAGAGGGCTCTGGTGTGCACCCTACCACTGATACCAGGTGGATTCCTGACACTCGCCATGGCTCTGCATTGCCACCAGACTGGTTTACTGCTGGTCTCTACAGGGGCCCAAAGCCATATTCAGCACTGAAAACCTTAGTGACAGCAGGGGGTAGGGGTGGGCATACCATTTGCTGTAAACCTGTTGCTGGCCTAGTGTAGATTCTCTGACTTTGATGTTGGAATTTGTTGTGCAGTCACATAGGTCACAGTTTCTGTGTTGGCAGCTTTACACTGAATGTAACCCAGATCAGTGCAGAGTTGGGGTTTCCTAGAAAAACTTGTCCTCCCATAAGACCTGGCCTGGGAGGCCAAGCTCTTTGAATACCACTTTCAGTTTTCCTTCCCTGAAAAGGCAGGCATTGCTGTGAAGCTGCCACCTGTGTTGCATGACTGAGCCCATCTGCAGCATTACCAGAGATACGGTTTTATATTTAGATTCAGGCAGAAAATTTTGGTAGAAGCCATCCATTTTCAGAGAAGATGGACAGGAACCTTCCTTAGAACAGTAAATCAAGGTGCCAAGTGCCAAACTCTTCTGAGTAAGTGTGTGTATCTTAGAAGGCAGTAAGTAGTCATTAAGCAGAAATGATTTTTTGATGTTAGCTAGGGCAGAGCTAGCACTTTCCTGTCCAAGAATCTTGCAGACCTTCAGGCTGCAAGGGAAGCAGGGTCAGGGAAGCATCAGTGCTGCCTGCCCAGCAGCAGGCGGACAGCCCTGACCACCACCTCCATCAGCTCAGCTCTGTGGTCCCCAAACAATTTTACTGTTCATGCCATTCTTGGCACCATCTCAGGAAGAATGTAGGATTTCAAAATCCGGGTAGATCAGTGTTGAGGCTAAAACACAAAGGCCAAATATTAATGTGAATCACAATTATGACTAAATATGGGCATTGACTCCCACGTAAATAAGCCAAAAGTTCTCTTATAACTGAAGGGAAAAAAGAGAGAGCGAGTTGGTTGGTCTGTTCATTAGGCTTTGTCAGATCGTTTTCAGTAATGAAGTTGAGGAAGATGTCTAGGAAACCTTAAAAAGATGATTTCAAATTTTAGCAACTATCTCGAAAGCAAAGAGATCAAGGTTGTTATTTGAATTGTATTTGCAGCTACTATAGTTATGATATGGGAAATCTGTCAGTCCTATATATCTGCCTGGAATCCTGTTTACAACAGTGACAACAGTTTTCAAGCTGAAAAATTAATGAAATTCACATATATCAGAAAGATTAGGTTTTAGTTCTGACTGCTCCCTGACATAATTCTTTCCCAGTCAAAAGTTAATTGTCTCTAAATCAGATGCTGCTTCTCTTACTGCCTTCAAATATGAAGGATTATCAAATTGGATGTCCAGAGATTCTGTGCTGCACTAATTATGTTCCTGTGCAAAATCCTAACAGAACTTATTTCTGATTATGAAAGTTACATATCCTTATTATGTAATCCTTCAAACTAAATAGCTTCAGCTAAAACCTGTTCTGTAATACCAGGCAACAGGATGGTCTGAGCATAAATGAAATTGGAACGTTACCTACTGCATCAGTGTAAATTCACCTAATATGCATCATGGATCAAGTGCTCTGAAATACCACCCCTGAGAATGAATGAGCTGAAGTCACTGTGCCAAATTCGTTCTGGGTACAGCATCACATTAGGTTACTCTCATTCCTAATGGAGCAGTGAATTTTGCCCAAACTAAAAGCCCTATAAATCAGAAGGAACAGAAAGGACAGATGCTGTATCTTGAAAGATATACTCCTCCGGAAACCATAGCTCCCTCTCCTGCCTTTTCATCCCAAGGAAGCAGATGGTTTCTCACTCACCCAGCTATGGTGAAAGCACAATGGGTGAAAATAAAAGCAGAGGGCTGGGTTAATCTGCATGTGGTCCCATGAACCCTGGTGGGAATGCAGAGAATGGAAAGGAGGGTGAAGCACAACCCAGAGACCTACAGGAGAATTTGTCTAGCATTTACTCAGAAGAGCGAGGGAATATGCATGTGCTCAAAAAGAGACATGAATGCACCCCACTCTTACCATCTTCTCACCACTCTGGCAGACTAATGGCCATGAAGAACAATCCTCAGGAAGCTGTGATTCTCTAAGTGCTATTCTTCCTCCTCCCCATGAGTAAGCAGGAAGCTCGCTAGCTCAGATTGTAATTAACAAGAGATTTAACTAACATTTTTGGCCTAGATTCTGGTATCTGTGGACATCCAGTTTGTAGAACAATAGGGGGAAAAAAAGTCTGCTTAGTCAAAGAACAAGCCAGCAAAGAAGGTCCTGTCTTCCTCATGTCCTTCATTTCTCAAAAGAAATATAGTTCAAGGACAACCAATGCTGAAGTGACCCATTTAATTTTTGTAGGATTTGAAAAAAAAATGTCTGTGGAAGCTTTCCTAAATGCTTTTTGTGAGGAAATAAATTTCTTTTTAACTTCAGCTTTTTTGTTCCACTTCAGTGAGAGGGGAAGTAAACTTGTTAATAACAATATAGCAATGATTCAAGTAAACTGCTGCTCAGTACATTTTTGCTTTTCTGTTCTTCCCCAAAGCTAAGCTGATGAATTTGTTCACATCGAAGTGGGGGTACATTATCCATGTCATCCTGTGTCACATCATGTATAATGGCATGTGACAACTCAAGGTAACGCATCGATTAGGACAAGGCAGGAGCAGAGATTTGTTGTTGAAAGAGGAAAGGTATATCCAGCTTCGGGCATGGCTGTTTGGTGTTCAGGGGTGACAAGAAGGCTATTTTAAAACTTTAGAGCTGAATTTGGAGATCATGTGCTGTAATTTAGATTGTCTTTCAGCCCTTCTGTTTGTAAGTATACTAATTGACATACCCTAATACTCATCACTTACTGATACATGACTCAAAGCCTTTTAATTATCCCATCTGTCATTAGTTCTGTTCTGAGTACACTTAGTCATGCTGTTTAACATCTTTGTTGGCAGCATGGCCAGTGGGGTTGAGTGCACCCTCAGCAAGTTTGCCTACAACACCAAGCTGTGTGGTGTAGTCAACATGTTGGAGGGAAGGGATGCCATCCAGAGGGACCTTGACAGATATTGAGGCTTGAGAGGTGGGCCCGTGCAAACCTCATTAAGTTCAAGAAGGCCAAGTCCAAGGACCTGCACCTGGCTCAGGGCAATTCCAAGCACAAATACAGGCTGGGCGATGAGTGGATTGAGAGCAGCCCTACGGAGAAGGACTTGAGGGTGTTGGTTGATGTGAAGCTCAACATGACCCAGCAACATGCACTTGCAACCCAGAAAGCCAACCATATCCCAAGCTGCATCAAAAGAAGCATGACCAGCAGGTCGAGGGAGGTGATTCTGCTCCTCTACTCTGCTCTCATGAGACCCCACCCGGAGTACTGCCTTCAGCTCTGGGGCCCCCAACATAAGAAAGACATGGACCTGCTCAAAGCAGGTCCAGAGGAGGGCCACAAAGATGATCAGGGGGCTGGAAGACCTCCCCTATGAGGATAGGCTGAGAGAGTTGAGGTTATTTAGCCTGGAGAAGAGAAGGCTCTGGGGAGACCTTATAGCAGCCTTCTAGTACCTAAAGGGGGCCTACAAGAAAGATGGAGAGGTACTTTTTACCAGGTCATGTAGGAATAAGACAAGGGGTAATGGCTTTAAATGGAAAGAAGGTAGATTTAGATTAGATGTAAGGAAGAAGTTCTTTACTGTGAGGGTGGTGAGACACTGGAACAGGTTGCCCAGAGAGGCTATGGTTGCCCCATCCCTGGAAGTGTTCAAGGCCAGGCTGGATGGGGCTTTGAGCAACCTGGTCTAGTGGAAGGTGTCCGTGCCCATGGCAGGGGGGTTGGAACTACATGACCTTTAAGGTCCCTTCCAACCCAAACCATTCTATGATGATTCTATGATATGCAGGTGATGGGAGTGGGATGGGGGCTGAAAGCTGTTGAAGGGAGGTGTTTTGAGGTACTGCCCGCAATTCAGTGCACGCATGAAACTGGAGTTTGTGTGAGTCTTCATGCTTCTGTTGATCCAAAAGGGATCCTACTTGTTTTGAGCCGCTGGTGACAGTTTGTGATGTAGTGGCTTGGTTTCATCCTTTTGTTAGTTGGTAGCAGTGGAAAAAAATGTTAAATCAATAGGTTATTGCTTCCAGCAGGTCAAAGGTTTTTGTATGGCTTTTGTAAGTTATTAATATACAGAGCCTTGGTTTAAGAGTGAAGCATGAGCATTCCTTTTCAAGAGAAGTATAAATTTCCAGGGATTAGGGATCAAGACAATGTCATGGTTTCGGTTTCAGCCCAGCCGGTAACAAAGCACCACGAAGCCGCTCACTCACCACCCACCCCCGCACCTGGCCATGTTGGGATGAGGAGAAAATACAAAGGCAGGCTCGTGGGTCGAGACAAGGACTGGGACGGATCACTCCCCACTTATGGTCACGGGCAAAAGACAGGCTCAACTTGGGGAAGAAACAAAATCAATTTAATTTACTACAAATCAAATCAAAAACAAAACACAAGGGTATTAGGAAGGGAAACCAAACCTCAGAACACCTCTCCCAACTCCTCCCGCCTTCCCGGCTCATCTCCATTCCCAGTGCTTTCTACCTCCTCCCCCTGGCGGCAAAGGAGAACGGGGAACAGGGGGTTGAGTCAGCTCGCCACACCTTGTCTCTGCCACTCCTTTCCTCAGGGGGAAGATTCCTCACTCGTCCCCTGCTACACCGTGGGGTCCCTCCCACGGGAGACAGTCCTTCACTAACTTCTCCAACGTGGTTCCTTTCCGCGGGCTGCAGTTCCTCATAAACTTCCCTGGTGCGGGATCTCTCCACGGGCTTCAGTTCTTCCTGAACTTCCCTGGCGCGGGTCCTTTCCACGGGCTGCTCTCCAGTCACACACTGCTCCGGTGTGGTTTTTACCATGGAGTTATGGCAATCTTCGGGAGCCTCCGCTCCACCATGGACCTCCATGGGCTGCAGGGGGACAGCCTGCCGTCTCACCACGGGCTGCAGGGCCATAAGCCTCCTCAGGCGCCCCTCCTCCCCCTCCTTCTTCACTGACCTCAGTATCGGCAGAGATGTTCCTCTCACGTTCCAACCCCCACACTGTCAGTTCCCCTTCTTAAATATGTTCTCCCAGAGGCGCTCTCACCGTCACTGATAGGGTCGGCCTGGGCCAGAGGCAGGTCTGACTTTTTGGAGCCGGGGGATCTTCCAGCAGCTTCTTAAAGGAGCCACCTCTGCAGCCCCCTCCCCCACTACCAAAGAAAACCACGCCACACAAACCCATAACAGACAAAAGCCGTCAATCTGCAGGAGTGAGGGGTTTCTGGGGAAAGAATCTAAATTCTGGCTGAGACCTGGAGAAAAAGGAGCAGGGTAAGGACCAGGGGGGCAGCACAGGGGCTCTGCATCTGCAGATATGGTTGAGTGCTCCCTGGGAACAGCATCCAGCCTTCTTGCTCCCCTGCTCTCTTGGGAACTCATGTGACTTTTGGAGAAAGTTGGGAGTCCTTTAGGCCATGAAAGCAAGGACTCTTGCTCTGTCTACAAGCTCCCTTAAGCTCCGCTGGTGCTTGGAGCATTTGCTGCTGAGACAGCTGTCACAACTGGACACAGCACGTTGTCAATCTGACACACAGCAACAAGATGTGAAATGAATGTGTGAATGGAGCAAGAGTCTTTGCTTTCATGTCGCCATGAAGTATGTCCAAAAGGCTCTCCACCCTGCTCTCCACCTATCCACCCTGACCAGGGTCATATGTAACTATATTCTTTCAAACAGAAGTTTTGTTAGCCTTTTCCTAAGGACCTCCAGGGTGGAGTTTCCACAGGATCCCTAACTGTGCTTAATTATAGTTAGTCTGAAAGATCTTCTTAATATCTGACCTGATCTTGCATTCTTCCAAATACAGAGATTAGCCATTTGGAAGGGATTGTATATATGCTGGAGAATAGAACCAGAAATCAAAATCATGGCAAATTGCAAATATGGTCTGAGACCAGGGAATGCAGCTTAGCAGGATGCCATACACTACAATGGGTAGCAACCATCGGCTGCACAAACGCAGGCAGATGAGCAGCTGATGGGGCAGCATTGGCAGAGATGGGGTGGGTTGAGCAGAGTGGGTGACAGCTGCATGGGAGCCTGGTTGTCTTGCTGCTCTGAAACAGGAAAAAGCTGTGCTGCGTGGATAAATGGAAAAGTATCCTAGATGATAATAGATACGCTCCAGCTGTGTGTACTGTGCTTCAAGAATGTTGGGAGCAAACTGGAAGGGGACTGGAAGGGAGTAATGTGAACTGGCTGATGACTAGGAAATATGACCATTGAGGAAAGCTGAAAGATCTGGGCTTGTTTAGCATCAAGAACTGAAAATGGGTGGTGTGGTGATACTGCCAGTTCAAAGAGGAGAATACTCTTCTCTCCGTGTTCCTTACAGAGAGGTCTTCAATTGTGACAAGGAAGATTGAGGTTGGATGCTAGGAAGAAGCTTCCTAAGGGAGCACTACTAAAGCATCAGAATTTATTCCTCAGGGAAATTTAGGGACTTCATTGGTGAAAGTCAAGTTAAACAAACACCTCTGGAAAAGCAGAGATGTACTGAGGCAGGGAGCAGCCCTTAGCCCTCTGAGCAGTGCCTTCCAGCCAGAATACTGTGCGCTCTCTGTAGCAAGCAAGGCCATTTTAGCACCTACTCTCCCCAGTTGTCATCTCCCCCAGTGCAGCAACCCATGTTTTCCAGTCTTCCTAATAAGTTACATTTTTTACTTTCCTGGATATTTCCTCTGAACTGTTTTCCATTGGTCCTGGTTCTTCTTGAGCTTTGGGTGATCTAGTTGTGGCCTTTCCTGACCAGAACAGAATGAAAGGATTGCTTTTGGTGTCTCACTTCTGTATACCTGGCTTCTCTGTACATCTTGGCATGCTTTGGTGGGAGGGTTTGTTTGGGTTTTTTTTAAGCAGTAGTATAATACCACTTTGTAACGATCTTATGGTCTATACATGCACAGTATAAAATGCAAAGTTAAGAAAGAGTAAGTGGTGTGCAAAAAGAATCTTATTTGACTTTTGTGTGTGGTATTTTCTTTAATGCAACAGATGATTTCTATGCAGGATCAAGTCTAGATAGCAAAGGAATTATACTGCATATGTCAAATTTCCTCCTGGGCATATTTATAGAGATATTTCTGAAGCAGAATGTGTCCAGTGAGAATACTTAAAACAAAGCAAACATCTTCATTGAGAATTAAACAGTAGGATATATGGACTCACATGTGTGCACGCACATACACAGAGTATTTTGAGACCAGTTCATATCTCGTTTAGGGCTGTGTTAGCCTTCATGGAATATCCTCTTGTTTGGCAGTAGTCAGATAAATAAGAAATTAAATAAAACTGCAGTTTTGAAATATTCCAGTACTGATGTTGAAGGTTTTATTAAATTCAGAGTGCATTTAAAGATCAGTAGAAAACCTCAGGCATTTGCCAATCAAATGAACTTGTGAGAGTGCCACTGCTCTGCTTTCCTCCTTAGAGGATGATAGGGACAAACAAAGGCAGGTGAATTACCAACTGTTTGGGAGAACTAAATTTATATTGCAATTCAGAGCTTGGTGGGTGAGGACAGAAGATATAAAATAATTATTTTCTTCAGGGTGTTAAGACAGATACAGAAAAGCAATGAAAGAAGTGCTCCCAGTCTTCCAGGAGACACATGATATTTGAGTATATTGATTGGTACAGTTTAATACCAGACTCAGTAATTTCAAGCTTGTGACACTGTTTTTTTTCCTTTGCTTTCTCTGCTGAATTACAGACGCTGTCTATGTTAGTAGTTAGACACATGCATGTTTTCTAAGAAGTTGTTCATTCATTTCTACAAGTCACTGCTCGGTATTAGTTTTTCTGTAAGAAGCTCTTTGGGTGTTTTGCTGTGAAGCACAGTGTCTACCTCTCAGATGCTTTTTGGCTATTTCTATAGTTTTTTTCATGTTCCATCATTCTTCTAAAATTGTGAACTTCCCGATATGTATGCAGCATTCCAATAGTAGTTTCAGTACTCTGAGGTAGGAGCTAAACCCAAATGTGCTCCTGGTCTTCCTTTTAAAACTGTCCTTCTTCCTTGAGAAAGAAACTCGATGCAGCCTGTGCAGCAGAAGGCTGTTAGTGCTCTGCAAGCCTCTTCCCTGGTGTCCAGATACAGCCTCCAACTGTCTGTCTTTGAGAGAGTGAGCGTGCGGTGCCAAGTGGATCTGCCCGGTGGGTGGTGCTAATGATTTCAGTGCAGTTGCATATTTGCTCATGATTCGAAAAAGAAAGTGCGATGGGAAAAAGAAAACTTTCAGCATTGGCAGAAGTATTTCTGGAAACTCTCCAGTAGTTGCAGTGTCCTCAAGATTCTGCTACATCTTTAGCACAGGTGTGTGCCTCTTAAATATTAAAAAGAGAAAACCTTTTCAAAATACTTCAAACTACTTGATTGTTATCGCAAAAGAAAAGCACTTTTCCCCAAATGTCATGGTAATTTTCTATTAATTGCATATAGTACTGTCTGAGTAATAAATTTATTAAATATTGACTGATTCCCTGCTCTCCCACTGCTTTCAGTATATCTACGAAGGGTTTCCCAGAGGAGCTTCTGACAGCCTTTAAACAATCAACCATGACAGCCTGGAGGAAAAGTATTGTCTAGCTCGCTAATCTCTTAGCTTTTGTGTTTTCAAGGTGATTTTACTGCATTTATCAGTGTGTCCTAGTTCCTGTTTCCCTTTATAAACATCATGCTGGTTTTGGATGTCGACAGGCTTTGGTACCTCGTGGTTGGATGGTCTGACTTAAAAGCCCTGAGACATCTTGTTCCCCAGACAGTACTCCTGCAGAGAGGTCCCTGCCAGTTTCCCAGGGCCATCCATACATATGTATGTTTTTTTTGGTTTTCCATTATTTTGGTTGGCTGTATTTTTCACGTTCCCATTCTCCTCCTCTTAACACAAATCTGCCCACATTTCCTTGGAGGGTTGTCTGCTGTCTGTGGGAGGACTTGAATATTAGTCCTTCATCTTTTCTGTGTATCTCTACTTTTATTACTCTCCCCTATCATTGATTTATGACATATGTGTAGGCCAAGATACAGTAAAGGACATAAGTCATATAAAAAAGAATGCAAGAAGTTAATCACATTATTTTTACCTGTCCCTTGTCTAGTATCTTGATAAAAATGCAGATATTAGACTGGGTGATTGCAAGTGGAAGTATCTATCTGTGCTTTGCAAAAGGTTGCCACACCTTAAGGGAAATAATTATCTTCTGCAGAGTCGTAGTGATAATCATGTGCTATTACAGTGAGTGCAGTTTTCTTGGAATTACTATGTTTAGCAACAGCCCTGTTTTCTTCATCTTCCTAGATTCAGCTGATTCACATTGATCTATTTTTCTTACAGGGATTAACTTTTGGGGAAAAAAAATCCATAACTTGAGATGTTCTACAAATTATGCAGTCAACTTCCCTGTCTGTGGGAAAATTGCAAGGTCAGAACAGCTAGAGTGTGAGGGATTGTTCTCACCATGGGAAAAACAACTTTCTGGGCATGATGTCTACCCTGCCAGACTGGTGCTTGATTCAAAAAAGCCGGCATAGAAATATGTAATTCCAACACTGCTTGTATGCTATGGCTTTATTTTCAGTGTCTTAACTTTTTTTGGCTAGCCAGTTAAAAAATAATAAAAAAAAAGTAAAAAAAAAAATCCTGCCTGGTTTAACTGATAAAGGACAAAGGTGAGGAAAGGGCACTTTTCTGTTCTTTGTTAGTTATGGCAAAATGCAAAAAACTTTTTCTGTAGTAAACTTGTGCAATAAAATGTATTGCATAGTGATTTGCTAGCATTATTATTTGCTAGTAAAATGTGCTGTTGTCTTTACAATAGCAAGCCTTAGAAGAAGGACCAAGCCTAGGAAAAAAGGAGTTCTAAAATATTAACTCTGAGAGTATTAGATACATCATTGTGTGCATTTTAGAAAACCTAACAGTTTAAAAGAAGAATGACTGAACAATATGCTTTTCATGGTCAGCTGATCTCCATTCCATCCATGCATTTATTAAATGCTTTTTACTCTGTGCTTCATTTGACACTAGATTTCAGTACATTGGATTAGGTAATTGTCTGGATGCAGTGTAAACCTCCGCAGTTCAAAGCAAGCACAATATAAGCTCTAAAAAGTCTATTCTACCATTTTCATTAGCCTCTATAAAGTGTTTCGACAAGATCAAGATGCATAAGATACTATATGTTAAATTAAGTAGCCAGCTGGCTGATAGTGCTGCTGAAGCTGGGGGACTGACAAAAGTTATTCTTAGAGCCAGCCAGAGGATCTCCTTCCAAAACCCTCTTTTCTGTTGTTGCTTTTTGAACTTTGCATATTAAAAGTTTTCCTGTTTAGTCTCCCCACAAGGGCTGGAATTTTTTTTGTTTTTCCACAGGATGATTTCAATGAAAGCACTAAACCAATTTAAAATAAAAGAAGCAGTGGACAGCTTTTCCAGAGAATTATTTTTCTTGGTTTTTATGCTTTTGTGGTGTCAAACAAGCTGAGTTTTGAAACTCAGTCAGAAGACAATAATCAGCTGGGGCACTGTTTGAAGGAAAAGAAAAAAGCGCTTATCTGAAATCTGGGGGGTTTAGTAGTAATTGAGGATCTGTAATGGAAACACCTTTTATTGCAGCAGCTCTGAGTGGGGATTTAAAAAGAAATTGGCAGTGGAGGAAGCATATATTAACATGAATGTAGCAGGAAGCAAGGAAATGAGGCGCACAGTGAGGGTGCCCTAACAAATTTGTTTCAAACTTTATTTTATCTAGTACAAACTGAGTCCTGACTGCCGTAACATACAAAGTTGACTGGCCAGCTACATCTCTTGTTTGGTGCTAGAGTCCTTTGTAGCCACAGCCCAGGTTTGTAGCTTCTTTTTGGCACTGTTTCTGGAGAGGAAAGCTTTATTCTCTGGAAGCCACAGTTCCCTTCCTACCTCGATATTTCATCCGAGGGCTGGGATTGAACCAGACTGAGACAAATAAGACTCCTTTAGTGTAATGTAGCAAAGAATGAGTTTCTAAGGCAGAGTGAACAGAGGGGTTATTTAAGAATGTGATACTGAAAAGGAAGTGCTAAAACTCTTCAAATGAATCTCACTAGTCTGGAGTCCGAAGTGTGGAAAAAGAGATGGTGTCAGGAAGGATATGGCAGAGGACTATAAAAATCATGAGAGGACAGGTAGGGATTGATGGTGTGCTCTTTCAGGCAGTGCTGATCCAAGAGCAATACAGTGAAGGTATCAAATGCTGGGTTTGGTGTAAGCAGAGGAGGATCTTCATGCAATGGACAGTCAACCTGGGGAGCCCTTGCCACAGAAGGTTGCATTGATTCAGAAGAGAATGGAACAAGATCCAATGAGGTTTATGAAATACGTAGAAATGATATCTGGCTTAGAAAGCTGCTGGCTTGAAAATGGTTGAATGCCAGTAGAGTATTAGGGGGATGTATCTGCTTTCCCTGCCCTATGCCCTGTCCTTGACATCTGCCTAAGCTAGGTGAACTTTTGGCTTGGCCCAATATGACTGTTACATTCTTGGAGACCTCAGCACAAAGAAGTAAAAATGCATGTGTTCAGTGCCTCTACTTTGTACCAGAATCAAAACCTTTTTTGTCCCAAAGACAAGTAATTTAAGTGGATGCTTCCTAAGTTATGTTGTGTTAAAGTATGACTGATGTCTGGGATGCTCCCTATCTAGGGATGTGAATAAAGGAGAAAATTTCTGTGGAAAAATGAAGTAATGAGTCAACAATGCTCTCCAAGGGAATGATGAAGGTGTTGTGGCCTTCCAGATTTGTCTTGTGCATGTCCACCGGCTCACACCTAGAGAACTTCTTGGTTGAGTACTACAAAATTGTGCAGCAGGCTGAGGTTTCTGTCCTGGGCCAGCTGGATGGCTTGAAGGATTAGTGAAAAGCAGGTAGCCAGAACAGAACAGGCATCTGTTACAGGAGCAGCGGCAATGCATTTGGGTAGAAATTATAGTCCTGGGCAGTTTGCATACAGCCTCCCAGCTGGGTTATTAAGAAAGGGAAATGTTCTTTCCTCCTTGTGGTAGGTTGACCCTGGTGCCCACCAAAGCCGCTCTGTCACTCCCCCTCCTCAGCTAGACCGGGGAGAGAAAATATAACAAAAGGCTTGTGGCTCAAGATAAGAACAGTTTAATAAAGTGAAAGCAAAGGACGTGTGTGCAAAAGCAAAGGAAAACAAATGATGTTTTTCTCTACTTCCAGTCAGCAGGCAATGTCTGGCCACTTCCTGGGAAGCAGGGCTTCAGTACGTGTAGTGGTTGCTCTGGAAGATGAAAAATGCCCCCCCCCCTTCCATCTTCCTTTACTTAGCTTTTACAGCTGAGCTGATGTCATATGGTATGGAATATCTGTTTGGCTAGTTTGGGTCAGCTGTCCTGGCTATGTCCCCTCCCAAGATCTTGCCCAGCCCCAGCCTGCCATTGACAGGAGCGAAAATGTTGGAGAGACAGCCTTGGTGCTGTGCCAGCACTGCTCAGCAGTAGCCAAAACACTGGTGTGTGATCAACACCTTTCTAGCTACCAATGCAGAGCATAGCACTACAAGGGCTGCTATGGTGAGAATTAACTCCATCTCAGCCAGACCCAATACAATCCTCTTTATTGCCTATGCACCCCTAATCCTTCTTTTTTTTAAAATAGTTCATTTCAGTGCACAGTGTGGCTTAGGCAAAGTGCTCTCTGTGCTAAACTCACCTTCCCTTGAAACTTAACAGGGTTTATGTTTTCTGTTTTGCTGCTGCTGCACGTGAAGCAATGAGGTCCGCTGCTCTGGGTCCTGCAGCTTCCGGCTGGTGTTTCTTTTCCTTGAGGACTGCTGCTGTTGTTTGCTGCAGATTCCTTCATGTCCTACCTGGCTCCCTAACCTAACCTTGCAGCACATGTTTTGCTTTGTTTACTGCCCGCTGGCACCTGGAAAGCAATTATCTGTTTCTGTGCCCTGAGTGCCTACAAGCTCCATGCTTTTCTGCCTCCCACGGTTGACTGCTTTGAAAGAGTGCTGTACCCGTCAACAGGTGTTAGCAGCATCTGCTATCAACATGGCATCACCCTCTCAGCCGAGCAGCATCCTGCCAAAGAGCTGGCACTCACTTCATTATGCATACTCTCCATCTGCATGCAGATTCACTTAGCACCTCTTGCCCTAGTGGAACTGGCACGTGTCTCAGTGTGGGCCCAAAGCTACCCAAGCATATGAGCTTGGTCTGCTCCAAGTGTATGCAGCAGAGACAGTGTTTTTGTAAAACAGGAACAGGATTCCCACATAGGAAAGGTAGTGCAGCTTTTGGGCCTGGGACTTACTTTTTAAATCCCTGTGGGTTGAGTATGCTCTGTTCTGTGTTTCTTTGGCTCTTTTGGTATTATTCAGTGCTGTGACAAAGTTCTGTATCAGGTCTTTTTCTCATGTCTGCAGAAAGCTTAATCTTCAGAGTGGTTTTCCTATTTGGTTAGTTCTTTTCAAATGAAAATATTAAAAATCTGATTACTAATAATGTATATACAGAGGAGCCTGTTTCCTGTGGGTAATATATTATACTGAGGATGTGTGATGGCTTTTGTTATGTTTCTTCTGTGTCTTTGTTGCTATGCTGTGTCTCCATACAGCTGTTGCAATTGCAAAAAGCTATGGAGTCATCTGCTTTAGTTCCACTAATCCAAGTAACTTCTGCCCATCACTCTTCCCTTGCCTGTGGGTTTCTCAATGCATCGTTATGTGTTCCTAGATCCTCAATTTGGCCTCTAAGCAGAAGTGCTTGAACTTAGTACTGACCAGGGTTGCAGTGAGTTTGGACAGACTTAGGTTGTTCTCTGAATGTCCCTGCTCTACCCCTTGGATGGGGCCATTCCAGTCCCATCTGAAATGCCTTAGCTGTGACCGTATTTGTTATCTGATGCAGAAAAAGTGGAATGATCCTTCTCATGAGAAAGCCCATTGACTTAAACCACAAACCACTCAAAAGACAAAGACCCAAGCCCATGGAAAGGGTGTGCAAATGATGTAAACTTCCTATGATGCCCTTAAATCTTCCCAGCCTTTTCTGACTTAGAGAAGCCGAAAAAGAGTATGTCCCAGACATCATGGTCTGGCCCACAGGACCAGCCATATGAATATCAGTGAAGTTTTCCCTAAAATTTGTGACAAAGACATTGGAAAATATCGCCTGAATGATTTGTCTTTTGCTTACTCACATTTGGATGCTCAGCAAGAATCGATTCCATCTGAACAACTAAGCAGAGCGCACAGAAAATCTGTGGTGCAGGGAAGGCTTCCTTTCTTACTTTGAAGGCAATTACCAGCAGTGCTACCCCTCATTAGCCCTGCTAAAAGGGAAGTTGTCCTCTTAGATGCCACAATACCCCCTCCTGGATTTCTGTAGGTAAGTGCATGGCTTACCTCAATGCTTATCCCTTCTCCAAAAACTTTTTTATTTTGTCTATTGTCAAAAGTATTGTTTGTTGGTTGCCAATTTCTTTTGTTACATTTAGTGCAGAGTCAATCACAAAAAATTAGGCAGGCTGTAGTAGTAGTAGTATGTCTGATTACCTTTAGTTTGGAATTAGTATTCCAGGAATCCTGTTTTAGTGGTTGTACTGCTTAGCTACTGAGCAAAATCTTTTAATGGGATAATATTGATCCAGCTCGGACAAGCAGAGCTTGCAAGGTATGAGTCATTAGGCAGCATTTGCAAGGGGTGGCCCGAGCACTTCTATTGTCCTGGCAATTTTGGATCACTCAGTTGGATTTCTGCACTGACCTTTAAAATTGTACTTGTGTTAAACATCCATCTGGGTTTTGGTAGAATGATAAATCTGGAGGACTCTAATGCACTTTTAAAATATACGTGATGCATAACAAAGTGTTGCCTTTCCCCTCAGTTATTTGTAAAATCATAGAATCATAGAATCATTTAGGTTGGAAAAGACATTTAAGATCATTGAGTCCAACCATCAACCATGCCCACTGAACCATGTCCCAAAGTGCCACGTCTATGCGTTTTTTGAACACCTCCAGGGATGGTGACTCAACCACTTCCCTGGGCAGCCTGTTCCAATATCTGACAAACCTTTCAGTAAAGAAATTTTTTCTAATATCCAATCTAAACCTCCCCTGGTGCAACTTGAGGCCATCTCCTCTCATCCTGTCACTAGTTACTTGATAGAAGAGACCAGTACCCACCTCACTACAACCTCCTTTCAGGTAGTTGTAGAGAGCAACAAGGTCTCCCCTCAGCCTCCTTTTCTCCAGGCTAAACAACCCCAGTTCCCTCAGCCACTCCTCACAAGACTTGTGCTCCAGGCCCCTCACCAGCTTCATTGCCCTTCTCTGGACACGCTCCACCGCCTCAATGTCTTTCCTGTAGTGAGGGGCCCAAAACTGAACACAGTACTCAAGGTGCAGCCTCACCAGTGCCGAGTACAGGGGGACGATTACTTCCCTG